>JANJGN010002406.1:0-72342 GCA_026770705.1 Isurus oxyrinchus
CAATCTCAATCCCAAACCCCTTCCCCTTCACTCCCACTGTACACAATCCCAATGGACCCAAACCCCTTCCCCTTGACTCACACTGTACACAATCCCAATCCCAAACCCCTTCCCGTTCACTCCCACCATACACAATCCCAATGGACCCAAACCCCTTCCCGTTCACTCCCACCATACACAATCCCAATGGACCCAAACCCCTTACCGTTCACTCCCACTGTACACAATCCCAATGGAGCCAAACCCCTTCCCCTTCACTCCCACCGTACACAATCCCAATGGACCCAAACCCCTTCCCCTTCACTCCCACCGTACACAATCCCAATCCCAAACCCCTTCCCCTTCACTCCCACTGTACACAATCCCAAACCCAAACCCCTTCCCCTTCACTCCCACCGTACACAATCCCAATGGACCCAAACCCCTTCCCCTTCACTCCCACTGTACACAATCCCAATGGACCCAAACCCCTTCCCCTTCACTCCCACCGTACACAATCCCAATCCCAAACCCCTTCCCCTTCACTCCGACTGTACACAATCCCAATGGACCCAAACCCCTTCCCCTTCACTCCCACTGTACACAATCCCAATGTACCCAAACCCCTTCCCCTTCACTCCCACTGTACACAATCCCAATGGACCCAAACCCCTTCCCATTCACTCCCACTGTACACAATCCCAATCCCAAACCCCTTCCCCTTCACTCCCACCGTACACAATCCCAATGGACCCAAACCCTTTCCCCTTCACTCCCACTGTACACAATCCCAATGGACCCAAACCCCTTCCCGTTCACTCCCACCGTACACAATCCCAATAGACCCAAACCCCTTCCCCTTCACTCCCACTGTACACAATCCCAATGGACCCAAACCCCTTACCGTTCACTCCCACTGTACACAATCCCAATGGACCCAAACCCCTTCCCCTTCACTCCCACTGTACACAATCCCAATCCCAAACCCCTTTCCCTTCACTCCCACTGTACACAATCCCAATCCCAAACCCCTTCCCCTTCACTCCCACCGTACGCAATCCCCATGGACCCAAACCCCTTCCCGTTCACTCCCACCGTACACAATCCCAATGGACCCAAACCACTTCCCCTTCACTCCCACCATACACAATCCCAATCCCAAACCCCTTACCGTTCACTCCCACCGTACACAATCCCAATGGACCCAAACCCCTTCCCCTTCACTCCCACTGTACACAATCCCAATCCCAAACCCCTTCCCCTTCACTCCCACTGTACACAATCCCAATCCCAAACCCCTTCACCTTCACTCCCACTGTACACAATCCCAATGGACCCAAACCCCTTCCCCTTCACTCCCACCGTACACAATCCCAATGGACCCAAACCCCTTCCCGTTCACTCCCACTGTACACAATCCCAATGGACCCAAACCCCTTCCCCTTCACTCCCACTGTACACAATCCCAATGGACCCAAACCCCTTCCCCTTCACTCCCACTGTACACAATCCCAATAGACCCAAACCCCTTCCCCTTCACTCCCACCGTACACAATCCCAATGGACCCAAACCCCTTCCCCTTCACTCCCACCGTACACAATCCCAATCCCAAACTCCTTCCCCTTCACTCCCACTGTACACAATCCCAATCCCAAACCCCTTCCCCTTCACTCCCACCGTACACAATCCCAATCCCAAACCCCTTCCCGTTCACTCCCACTGTACACAATCCCAATGGAGCCAAACCCCTTCCCCTTCACTCCCACTGTACACAATCCCAATGGACCCAAACCCCTTCCCCTTCACTCCCACCGTACACAATCCCAATGGACCCAAACCCCTTCCCGTTCACTCCCACCGTACACAATCCCAATCCCAAACACCTTCCCCTTCACTCCCACTGTACACAATCTCAATCCCAAACCCCTTCCCCTTCACTCCCACTGTACACAATCCCAATGGACCCAAACCCCTTCCCCTTGACTCCCACTGTACACAATCCCAATCCCAAACCCCTTCCCGTTCACTCCCACCATACACAATCCCAATGGACCCAAACCCCTTCCCGTTCACTCCCACCATACACAATCCCAATGGACCCAAACCCCTTACCGTTCACTCCCACTGTACACAATCCCAATGGACCCAAACCCCTTCCCCTTCACTCCCACCGTACACAATCCCAATGGACCCAAACCCCTTCCCCTTCACTCCCACCGTACACAATCCCAATCCCAAACCCCTTCCCCTTCACTCCCACTGTACACAATCCCAAACCCAAACCCCTTCCCCTTCACTCCCACCGTACACAATCCCAATGGACCCAAACCCCTTCCCCTTCACTCCCACTGTACACAATCCCAATGGACCCAAACCCCTTCCCCTTCACTCCCACCGTACACAATCCCAATCCCAAACCCCTTCCCCTTCACTCCGACTGTACACAATCCCAATGGACCCAAACCCCTTCCCCTTCACTCCCACTGTACACAATCCCAATGTACCCAAACCCCTTCCCCTTCACTCCCACTGTACACAATCCCAATGGACCCAAACCCCTTCCCCTTCACTCCCACCGTACACAATCCCAGTGGATCCAAACCCCTTCCCCTTCACTCCCACTGTACACAATCCCAATGGACCCAAACCCCTTCCCCTTCACTCCCACCGTACACAATCCCAATCCCAAACCCCTTCCCGTTCACACCCACTGTACACAATCCCAATGGACCCAAACCCCTTCCCCTCCACTCCCACCGTACACAATCCCAATGGACCCAAACCCCTTCTCGTTCACTCCCACTGTACACAATCCCAATGGACCCAAAACCCTTTGCTTCACTCCCACTGTACACAATCCCAATCCCAAACCCCTTCCCGTTCACTCCCACCGTACACAATCCCAATCCCAAACCCCTTCCCCTTCACTCCCACTGTACACAATCCCAATGGACCCAAACCCCTTCCCTTTCACTGCCACCGTACACAATCCCAATCCCAAACCCCTTCCCGTTCACTCCCACTGTACACAATCCCAATGGACCCAAACCCCTTCCCGTTCTCTCCCACCGTACACAATCCCAATGGACCCAAACCCCTTCCCCTTCACTCCCACCGTACACAATCCCAATGGACCCAAACCCCTTCCCCTTCACTCCCACTGTACACAATCCCAATGGACCCAAACCCCTTCCCCTTCACTCCCACTGTACACAATCCCAATCCCAAACCCCTTCCCGTTCACTCCCACCGTACACAATCCCAATGGACCCAAACCCCTTCCCCTTAACTCCCACTGTACACAATCCCAATGTACCCAAACCCCTTCCGGTTCTCTCCCACCGTACACAATACCAATGGACCCAAACACCTTCCCCTTCACTCCCACTGTACACAATCCCAATGGACCCAAACCCCTTCCCCTTCACTCCCACTGTACACAATCCCAATGGAACCAAACCCCTTCCCCTTCACTCCCAACGTACACAATCCCAATCCCAAACCCCTTCCCCTTCACTCCCACCGTACACAATCCCAATGGACCCAAACCCCTTCCCGTTCACTCCCACTGTACACAATCCCAATGGACCCAAACCCCTTCCCCTTCACTGCCACCGTACACAATCCCAATGGACCCAAACCCCTTCCCCTTCACTCCCACTGTACACAATCCCAATGGACCCAAACCCCTTCCCGTTCACTCCCACCGTACACAATCCCAATAGACCCAAACCCCTTCCCCTTCACTCCCACCGTACACAATCCCAATCCCAAACCCCTTCCCCTTCACTCCCACCGTACACAATCCCAATCCCAAACCCCTTCCCCTTCACTCCCACTGTACACAAGCCCAATGGACCCAAACCCCTTCCCGTTCACTCCCACCGTACACAATCCCAATCCCAAACCCCTTCCCCTTCACTCCCACTGTACACAATCCCAATGGACCCAAACCCCTTCCCGTTCACTCCCACTGTACACAATCCCAATCCCAAACCCCTTCCCCTTCACTCCCACTGTACACAATCCCAATCCCAAACCCCTTCCCCTTCACTCCCACCGTACGCAATCCCCATGGACCCAAAACCCTTCCCGTTCACTCCCACCGTACACAATCCCAATGGACCCAAACCCCTTCCCCTTCACTCCCACCATACACAATCCCAATCCCAAACCCCTTACCGTTCACTCCCACCGTACACAATCCCAATGGACCCAAACCCCTTCCCGTTCACTCCCACCGTACACAATCCCAATGGACCCAAACCCCTTCCCCTTCACTCCCACTGTACACAATCCCAATCCCAAACCCCTTCCCCTTCACTCCCACTGTACACAATCCCAATCCCAAACCCCTTCCCCTTTACTCCCACTGTACACAATCCCAATGGACCCAAACCCCTTCCCCTTCACTCCCACCGTACACAATCCCAATGGACCCAAACCCCTTCCCGTTCACTCCCACTGTACACAATCCCAATGGACCCAAACCCCTTCCCCTTCACTCCCACTGTACACAATCCCAATGGACCCAAACCCCTTCCCCTTCACTCCCACTGTACACAATCCCAATAGACCCAAACCCCTTCCCCATCACTCCCACCGTACACAATCCCAATGGACCCAAACCCCTTCCCCTTCACTCCCACCGTACACAATCCCAATCCCAAACTCCTTCCCCTTCACTCCCACTGTACACAATCCCAATCCCAAACCCCTTCCCCTTCACTCCCACCGTACACAATCCCAATCCCAAACCACTTCCCGTTCACTCCCACTGTACACAATCCCAATGGACCCAAACCCCTTCCCCTTCACTCCCACTGTACACAATCCCAATGGACCCAAACCCCTTCCCCTTCACTCCCACCGTACACAATCCCAATGGACCCAAACCCCTTCCCGTTCACTCCCACCGTACACAATCCCAATCCCAAACACCTTCCCCTTCACTCCCACTGTACACAATCCCAATCCCAAACCCCTTCCCCTTCACTCCCACTGTACACAATCCCAATGGACCCAAACCCCTTCCCCTTCACTCCCACTGTACACAATCCCAATCCCAAACCCCTTCCCGTTCACTCCCACCATACACAATCCCAATGGACCCAAACCCCTTCACGTTCACTCCCACCATACACAATCCCAATGGACCCAAACCCCTTCCCGTTCACTCCCACTGTACACAATCCCAATGGACCCAAACCCCTTCCCCTTCACTCCCACCGTACACAATCCCAATGGACCCAAACCCCTTCCCCTTCACTCCCACCGTACACAATCCCAATCCCAAACCCCTTCCCCTTCACTCCCACTGTACACAATCCCAAACCCAAACCCCTTCCCCTTCACTCCCACCGTACACAATCCCAATGGACCCAAACCCCTTCCCCTTCACTCCCACTGTACACAATCCCAATGGACCTAAACCCCTTCCCCTTCACTCCCACCGTACACAATCCCAATCCCAAACCCCTTCCCCTTCACTCCCACTGTACACAATCCCAATGGACCCAAACCCCTTCCCCTTCACTCCCACTGTACACAATCCCAATGTACCCAAACCCCTTCCCCTTCACTCCCACCGTACACAATCCCAGTGGATCCAAACCCCTTCCCCTTCACTCCCACTGTACACAATCCCAATGGACCCAAACCCCTTCCCCTTCACTCCCACCGTACACAATCCCAATCCCAAACCCCTTCCCGTTCACTCCCACTGTACACAATCCCAATGGACCCAAACCCCTTCCCCTCCACTCCCACCGTACACAATCCCAATGGACCCAAACCCCTTCTCGTTCACTCCCACTGTACACAATCCCAATGGACCCAAACCCCTTCCCCTTCACTCCCACTGTACACAATCCCAATCCCAAACCCCTTCCCGTTCACTCCCACCGTACACAATCCCAATCCCAAACCCCTTCCCCTTCACTCCCACTGTACACAATCCCAATGGACCCAAACCCCTTCCCCTTCACTGCCACCGTACACAATCCCAATCCCAAACCCCTTCCCGTTCACTCCCACTGTACACAATCCCAATGGACCCAAACCCCTTCCCGTTCTCTCCCACCGTACACAATCCCAATGGACCCAAACCCCTTCCCCTTCACTCCCACCGTACACAATCCCAATGGACCCAAACCCCTTCCCCTTCACTCCCACTGTACACAATCCCAATGTACCCAAACCCCTTCCCCTTCACTCCCACTGTACACAATCCCAATCCCAAACCCCTTCCCGTTCACTCCCACCGTACACAATCCCAATGGACCCAAACCCCTTCCCCTTCACTCCCACTGTACACAATCCCAATGTACCCAAACCCCTTCCCGTTCTCTCCCACCGTACACAATACCAATGGACCCAAACACCTTCCCCTTCACTCCCACTGTACACAATCCCAATGGACCCAAACCCCTTCCCCTTCACTCCCACTGTACACAATCCCAATGGAACCAAACCCCTTCCCCTTCACTCCCAACGTACACAATCCCAATCCCAAACCCCTTCCCCTTCACTCCCACCGTACACAATCCCAATGGACCCAAACCCCTTCCCGTTCACTCCCACTGTACACAATCCCAATGGACCCAAACCCCTTCCCCTTCACTGCCACCGTACACAATCCCAATGGACCCAAACCCCTTCCCGTTCACTCCCACTGTACACAATCCCAATGGACCCAAACCCCTTCCCCTTCACTCCCACTGTACACAATCCCAATGGACCCAAACCCCTTCCCCTTCACTCCCACTGTACACAATCCCAATGGACCCAAACCCCTTCCCCTTCACTCCCACCGTACACAATCCCAATGGACCCAAACCCCTCCCCGTTCACTCCCACCGTACACAATCCCAATGGACCCAAACCACTTCCCGTTCACTCCCTCCGCACAAATCCCAATGGACCCAAACCCCTTCCCCTTCACTCCCACTGTACACAATCCCAATGGACCCAAAACCCTTCCCCTTCACTCCCACTGTACACAATCCCAATCCCAAACCCCTTCCCCTTCACTCCCACTGTACACAATCCCAATGGACCCAAACCCCTTCCCCTTCACTCCCACTGTACACAATCCCAATGTACCCAAACCCCTTCTCGTTCACTCCCACTGTACACAATCCCAATGGACCCAAACCCCTTCCCCTTCACTCCCACTGTACACAATCCCAATCCCAAACCCCTTCCCGTTCACTCCCACCGTACACAATCCCAATCCCAAACCCCTTCCCCTTCACTCCCACTGTACACAATCCCAATGGACCCAAACCCCTTCCCCTTCACTGCCACCGTACACAATCCCAATCCCAAACCCCTTCCCGTTCACTCCCACTGTACACAATCCCAATGGACCCAAACCCCTTCCCGTTCTCTCCCACCGTACACAATCCCAATGGACCCAAACCCCTTCCCCTTCACTCCCACCGTACACAATCCCAATGGACCCAAACCCCTTCCCCTTCACTCCCACTGTACACAATCCCAATGGACCCAAACCCCTTCCCCTTCACTCCCACTGTACACAATCCCAATCCCAAACCCCTTCCCGTTCACTCCCACCGTACACAATCCCAATGGACCCAAACCCCTTCCCCTTCACTCCCACTGTACACAATCCCAATGTACCCAAACCCCTTCCCGTTCTCTCCCACCGTACACAATACCAATGGACCCAAACACCTTCCCCTTCACTCCCACTGTACACAATCCCAATGGACCCAAACCCCTTCCCCTTCACTCCCACTGTACACAATCCCAATGGAACCAAACCCCTTCCCCTTCACTCCCAACGTACACAATCCCAATCCCAAACCCCTTCCCCTTCACTCCCACCGTACACAATCCCAATGGACCCAAACCCCTTCCCGTTCACTCCCACTGTACACAATCCCAATGGACCCAAACCCCTTCCCCTTCACTGCCACCGTACACAATCCCAATGGACCCAAACCCCTTCCCGTTCACTCCCACTGTACACAATCCCAATGGACCCAAACCCCTTCCCCTTCACTCCCACTGTACACAATCCCAATGGACCCAAACCCCTTCCCCTTCACTCCCACTGTACACAATCCCAATGGACCCAAACCCCTTCCCCTTCACTCCCACCGTACACAATCCCAATGGACCCAAACCCCTTCCCGTTCACTCCCACCGTACACAATCCCAATGGACCCAAACCACTTCCCGTTCACTCCCTCCGCACAAATCCCAATGGACCCAAACCCCTTCCCCTTCACTCCCACTGTACACAATCCCAATGGACCCAAACCCCTTCCCCTTCACTCCCACTGTACACAATCCCAATCCCAAACCCCTTCCCCTTCACTCCCACTGTACACAATCCCAATGGACCCAAACCCCTTCCCCTTCACTCCCACTGTACACAATCCCAATGGACCCAAACCCCTTCCCGTTCACTCCCACTGTACACAATCCCAATGGCCCCAAACCCCTTCCCCTTCACTCCCACCGTACACAATCCCAATGGACCCAAACCCCTTCCCCTTCACTCCCACTGTACACAATCCCAATCCCAAACCCCTTCCCGTTCACTCCCACTGTACACAATCCCAATGGACCCAAACCCCTTCCCCTTCACTCCCACTGTACACAATCCCAATGGACCCAAACCCCTTCCCCTTCACTCCCACCGTACACAATCCCAATGGACCCAAACCCCTTCCCCTTCACTCCCACTGTACACAATCCCAATGGACCCAAACCCCTTCCCGTTCACTCCCACTGTACACAATCCCAATGGACCCAAACCCCTTCCCCTTCACTCCCACCGTACACAATCCCACTGGACCCAAACCCCTTCCCCTTCACTCCCACTGTACACAATCCCAATCCCAAACCCCTTCCCGTTCACTCCCACCGTACACAATCCCAATGGACCCAAACCCCTTCCCCTTCACTCCCACTGTACACAATCCCAATGGACCCAAACCCCTTCCCCTTCACTCCCACCGTACACAATCCCACTGGACCCAAACCCCTTCCCCTTCACTCCCACTGTACACAATCCCAATCCCAAACCCCTTCCCCTTCACTCCCACTGTACACAATCCCAATGGACCCAAACCCCTTCCCGTTCACTCCCACCGTACACAATCCCAATGGAACCAAACCCCTTCCCGTTCACTCCCACTGTACACAATCCCAATGGACCCAAACCCCTTCCCGTTCACTCCCACCGTACACAATCCCAATCCCAAACCCCTTCCCCTTCACTCCCACCGTACACAATCCCAATGGAACCAAACCCCTTCCCGTTCACTCCCACTATACACAATCCCAATGGACCCAAACCCCTTCCCGTTCACTCCCACCGTACACAATCCCAATGGACCCAAACACCTTCCCGTTCACTCCCACCGTACACAATCCCAATGGACCCAAACCCCTTCCCGTTCACTCCCACTGTACACAATCCCAATCCCCTTCCCCTTCACTCCCACTGTACACAATCCCAATCCCAAACCCCTTCCCCTTCACTCCCACCGTACACAATCCCAATGGACCCAAACCCCTTCCCGTTCACTCCCACCATACACAATCCCAATGGACCCAAACCCCTTCCCCTTCACTCCCACTGTACACAATCCCAATGGACCCAAACCCCTTCCCGTTCACTCCCACCGTACACAATCCCAATGGAACCAAACCCCTTCCCCTTCACTCCCACTGTACACAATCCCAATGGACCCAAACCCCTTCCCCTTCACTCCCACCGTACACAATCCCAATGGACCCAAACCCCTTCCCCTTCACTCCCACTGTACACAATCCCAATGGACCCAAACCCCTTCCCCTTTACTCCCACCGTACACAATCCCAATGGACCCAAACCCCTTCCCGTTCACTCCCACCGTACACAATCCCAATGGACCCAAACCCCTTCCCGTTCACTCCCATCGTACACAATCCCAATGGAGCCAAACCCCTTCCCCTTCACTCCCACTGTACACAATCCCACTGGACCCAAACCTGTTCCCGTTCACTCCCACTGTACACAATCCCAATGGACCCAAACCCCTTCCCGTTCACTCCCAATGTACACAATCCCAATGGACCCAAACCCCTTCCCCTTCACTCCCACTGTACACAATCCCAATGGACCCAAACCCCTTCCCGTTCACTCCCACCGTACACAATCCCAATCCCAAACCCCTTCCCGTTCACTCCCACCGTACACAATCCCAATCCCCTTCCCGATCACTCCCACTGTACACAATCCCACTGGACCCAAACCTGTTCCCGATCACTCCCACTGTACACAATCCCAATGGACCCAAACCTGTTCCCGATCACTCCCACTGTACACAATCCCAATGGACCCAAACCTGTTCCCGTTCACTCCCACCGTACACAATCCCAATGGACCCAAATCCCTTCCCGTTCACTCCCACCGTACACAATCCCAATCCCAAACCCCTTCCCCTTCACTCCCACCGTACACAATCCCAATGGACCCAAACCCCTTCCCCTTCACTCCCACTGTACACAATCCCAATGGACCCAAATCCCTTCCTGTTCACTCCCACCGTACACAATCCCAATGGACGCAAACACCTTCCCGTTCACTCCCACCGTACACAATCCCAATGGACCCAAACCCCTTCCCGTTCACTCCCACTGTACACAATCCCAATGGACCCAAACACCTTCCCGTTCACTCCCACCATACCCAATCTCAATGGACCCAAACCCCTTCACTCCCACCATACACAATCCCAAAGGACCCAATACTCTCATACGGTACCTAGTAGTCTGATGTGTTCACCTGTGATCGAAGACTGATTTCTCTCTGTAACGAGAACAAAAACAAAGTAAACAGAGAGAAACCAGGGGGCAAAATATCACAATCAGTGCAAAATAACTGCTGTCTCTCAGTCCCCTCTGTCCCTCTCTCTCAGGGAGATATCTGTACACTGACTGGTGTCTCTCAGTCCCCTCTCTCTCAGGGAGATATCTGTACACTGACTGGTGTCTCTCAGTCCCCTCTCTCTCAGGGAGATATCTGTACACTGACTGGTGACTCTCAGTCCCCCTCTCTCTCAGGGAGATATCTGTACACTGACTGGTGACTCTCAGTCCCCCTCTCTCTCAGGGAGATATCTGTACACTGACTGCTGTCTCTCAGTCCCCTCTCTCTCTCAGGGAGATATCTGTACACTGACTGGTATCTCTCAGTCCCCGCTCTCTCAGGGAGATATCTGTACACTGACTGGTGTCTCTCAGTCTCTCTCTCTCAGGGAGATATCTGTACACTGACTGGTGTCTCTCAGTCCCTCTCTCTCAGGGAGATATCTGTACATTGACTGGTGTCTCTCAGTCCCCTCTCTCTCAGGGAGATATCTGTACACTGACTGGTGTCTCTCAGTCCTCTCTCTCTCTCTCTCTCTCAGGGAGATATCTGTACACTGACTGGTGTCTCTCAGTCCCCTCTCTCTCAGGGAGATATCTGTACACTGACTGGTGTCTCTCAGTCCTCTCTCTCTCTCTCTCTCTCAGGGAGATATCTGTACACTGACTGGTGTCTCTCAGTCCCCTCTCTCTCTCTCAGGGAGATATCTATACACTGACTGGTGTCTCTCAGTCCCCCCCTCTCTCTCTCTCAGGGAGATATCTGTACACTGATTGGTGTCTCTCAGTCCCCTCTCTCTCTCAGGGAGATATCCGTACACTGACTGGTGTCTCTCAGTCTCCTCTCTCTCAGGGAGATATCTGTACACTGACTGGTGTCTCTCAGTCCCTCTCTCTCTCAGGGAGATATCTGTACACTGACTGGTGTCTCTCAGTCCCTCTCTCTCTCAGGGAGATATCTGTACACTGACTGGTGTCTCTCAGTCCCTCTCTCTCTCAGGGAGATATCTGTACACTGACTGGTGTCTCTCAGTCCCTCTCTCTCTCTCAGGGAGATATCTGTACACTGACTGGTGTCTCTCAGTCCCTCTCTCTCTCAGGGAGATATCTGTACACTGACTGCTGTCTCTCAGTCCCCTCTGTCCCTCTCTCTCAGGGAGATATCTGTACACTGACTGGTGTCTCTCAGTCCCCTCTCTCTCAGGGAGATATCTGTACACTGACTGGTGTCTCTCAGTCCCCTCTCTCTCAGGGAGATATCTGTACACTGACTGGTGTCTCTCAGTCCCTCTCTCTCTCAGGGAGATATCTGTACACTGACTGGTGTCTCTCAGTCCCTCTCTCTCTCAGGGAGATATCTGTACACTGACTGGTGTCTCTCAGTCCCTCTCTCTCTCAGGGAGATATCTGTACACTGACTGGTGTCTCTCAGTCCCTCTCTCTCTCTCAGGGAGATATCTGTACACTGACTGGTGTCTCTCAGTCCCTCTCTCTCTCAGGGAGATATCTGTACACTGACTGCTGTCTCTCAGTCCCTCTCTCTCTCAGGGAGATATCTGTACACTGACTGGTGTCTCTCAGTCCCTCTCTCTCTCAGGGAGATATCTGTACACTGACTGGTGTCTCTCAGTCCCTCTCTCTCTCTCAGGGAGATATCTGTACACTGACTGGTGTCTCTCAGTCTCCTCTCTCTCAGGGAGATATCTGTACACTGACTGGTGTCTCTCAGTCCCTCTCTCTCTCAGGGAGATATCTGTACACTGACTGGTGTCTCTCAGTCCCTCTCTCTCTCTCAGGGAGATATCTGTACACTGACTGGTGTCTCTCAGTCTCCTCTCTCTCAGGGAGATATCTGTACACTGACTGGGGTCTCTCAGTCCCTCTCTCTCTCTCAGGGAGATATCTGTACACTGACTGGTGTCTCTCAGTCCCTCTCTCTCTCAGGGAGATATCTGTACACTGACTGCTGTCTCTCAGTCCCCTCTGTCCCTCTCTCTCAGGGAGATATCTGTACACTGACTGGTGTCTCTCAGTCCCCTCTCTCTCAGGGAGATATCTGTACACTGACTGGTGTCTCTCAGTCCCCTCTCTCTCAGGGAGATATCTGTACACTGACTGGTGACTCTCAGTCCCCCTCTCTCTCAGGGAGATATCTGTACACTGACTGGTGACTCTCAGTCCCCCTCTCTCTCAGGGAGATATCTGTACACTGACTGCTGTCTCTCAGTCCCCTCTCTCTCTCAGGGAGATATCTGTACACTGACTGGTATCTCTCAGTCCCCGCTCTCTCAGGGAGATATCTGTACACTGACTGGTGTCTCTCAGTCTCTCTCTCTCAGGGAGATATCTGTACACTGACTGGTGTCTCTCAGTCCCTCTCTCTCAGGGAGATATCTGTACATTGACTGGTGTCTCTCAGTCCCCTCTCTCTCAGGGAGATATCTGTACACTGACTGGTGTCTCTCAGTCCTCTCTCTCTCTCTCTCTCTCAGGGAGATATCTGTACACTGACTGGTGTCTCTCAGTCCCCTCTCTCTCAGGGAGATATCTGTACACTGACTGGTGTCTCTCAGTCCTCTCTCTCTCTCTCTCTCTCAGGGAGATATCTGTACACTGACTGGTGTCTCTCAGTCCCCTCTCTCTCTCTCAGGGAGATATCTATACACTGACTGGTGTCTCTCAGTCCCCCCCTCTCTCTCTCTCAGGGAGATATCTGTACACTGATTGGTGTCTCTCAGTCCCCTCTCTCTCTCAGGGAGATATCCATACACTGACTGGTGTCTCTCAGTCTCCTCTCTCTCAGGGAGATATCTGTACACTGACTGGTGTCTCTCAGTCCCTCTCTCTCTCAGGGAGATATCTGTACACTGACTGGTGTCTCTCAGTCCCTCTCTCTCTCAGGGAGATATCTGTACACTGACTGGTGTCTCTCAGTCCCTCTCTCTCTCAGGGAGATATCTGTACACTGACTGGTGTCTCTCAGTCCCTCTCTCTCTCTCAGGGAGATATCTGTACACTGACTGGTGTCTCTCAGTCTCCTCTCTCTCAGGGAGATATCTGTACACTGACTGGGGTCTCTCAGTCCCTCTCTCTCTCTCAGGGAGATATCTGTACACTGACTGGTGTCTCTCAGTCCCTCTCTCTCTCAGGGAGATATCTGTACACTGACTGGTGTCTCTCAGTCCCCTCTCTCTCAGGGAGATATCTGTACACTGACTGGTGTCTCTCAGTCCCTCTCTCTCTCAGGGAGATATCTGTACACTGACTGGTGTCTCTCAGTCCCCTCTCTCTCAGGGAGATATCTGTACACTGACTGGTGTCTCTCAGTCCCCCTCTCTCAGGGAGATATCTGTACACTGACTGGTGTCTCTCAGTCCCTCTCTCTCTCTCAGGGAGGTACCTATACACTGACTGGTGTCTCAGTCCCCTCTCTCTCAGGGAGATATCTGTACACTGACTGGTGTCTCTCAGTCTCTCTCTCTCAGGGAGATATCTGTACACTGACTGGTGTCTCTCAGTCCCTCTCTCTCTCTCAGGGAGGTACCTATACACTGACTGGTGTCTCAGTCCCCTGTCCAAACTCAGTCCAGTTCAGTCACACAGCTGCCTAGGCCAGTATAACCAGAGATGCTTCATTCACCGACAGAGCTGATGAGTTAACCGGAAAACCTGAGCGTGCAAAACCTGGCAGGGAAACAGAGTGAACCAGATCGACCCCCAGACCTCTTACCTCGCACAGACATTAGAATGTCAATCGCCCACCATCATGAATTCAGAGTTAACTGTACACGCCAATTCTGAAGAGGAACACCAGCACAGGACCATTCAGCCCCGGTGATTTACCCCGACATTCCCATAAAATCAGGACTGATTTCCCACCAGGTTGTAACCCTATTCCCTGAACGTCAAGTTCAAAACACGCCTCCCAATCCCAGTCTCGAAGACATTCCCTTCGTCTCAATCCCAGATAGACCACCCCTTACCCTGTGACCGTGATTCGATGTGTTGCGCAGGCGATGAGGGAGAGCCGCACTATAGGAAGGTCAGGGCTGATGGAAAGCCGCACTGTCGGAGGGTCAGCGCTGAGGGAGCGCCGCACTGCCGGAGGGTCAGCGTTGAATGTGAGCCGCACTGTCGGACGGTCAGTGCTGAGGGAGAGCCGCACTGTGGGAGGGTCAGTGCTGAGGGAGAGCCGCACTGTCGGAGGGTCAGTACTGACGGAGCGCCGCACTGTCGGAGGGTCAGTACTGAGGGAGAGCCGCACTGTCGGAGGGTCAGCGCTGAGGGAGAGCTGCACTGTCGGAGGGTCAGTGCTGAGGGAGAGCCGCACTGTCGGAGGGTCAGTACTGAGGGAGCGCTGCACTGTCGGAGGGTCAGTACTGACGGAGCGCCGCACTGTCGGAGGGTCAGCATTGAATGTGAGCCGCGCTGTCGGAGGGTCAGTGCTGAGGGAGCGCTGCACTGTCGGAGGGTCAGTACTGACGGAGCGCCGCACTGTCAGAGGGTCAGCGTTGAATGTGAGCCGCGCTGTCGGAGGGTCAGTGCTGAGGGAGAGCCGCACTGTCGGAGGGTCAGTGCTGAGGGAGAGCCGCACTGTCGGAGGGTCAGTGCTGAGGGAGTGCCGCACTGTCGGAGGGTCAGTGCTGAGGGAGTGCCGCACTGTCGGAGGGTCAGTGCTGAGGGAGAGCCGCACTGTCAGAGGGTCAGTACTTCGGGAGAGCCGCACTGTCAGAGGGTCAGTACTGAGGGAGAGCCACACTGTCGGAGGGTCAGTACTGAGGGAGAGCCACACTGTCGGAGGGTCAGTACTGAGGGAGAGCTGCACTGTCGGAGGGTCAGTACTGAGGGAGAGCCACACTGTCGGAGGTCAGTACTGAGGGAGAGCCGCACTGTCGGAGGGTCAGTACCGAGGGACAGCCGCACTGTCGGAGGATCAGTACCGACGGAGAGCCGCACTGTCAGAGGATCAGTACCGACGGAGAGCCGCACTGTCAGAGGGTCAGTGCTGAGGGAGAGCCGCACTGTCGGAGGGACAGTGCTGAGGGAGAGCCGCACTGTCGGAGGGACAGTGCTGAGGGAGAGCCGCACTGTCAGAGGGTCAGTGCTGAGGGAGAGCCGCACTGTCGGAGGGTCAGTGCTGAGGGAGAGCCACACTGTGGGAGGGTCAGTGCTGAGGGAGTCGCGCACTGTCGCAGGGTCAGTGCTGAGGGAGAGCCGCACTGTCGCAGGGTCAGTGCTGAGGGAGAGCCGAACTGTCGGAGGGTCAGTGCCGAGGGAGAGCCACACTGTCGGAGGGTCAGTGCTGAGGGAGAGCTGCACTGTCGGAGGGTCAGTGCTGAGGGAGAGCCGCACTGTCGGAGGGTCAGTGCTGAGGGAGCGCCGCACTGTCGAGAGGGTCAGTACTGAGGGAGAGCCGCACTGTCAGAGGGTCAGTGCTGAGGGAGAGCCGCACTGTCGGAGGGTCAGTGCTGAGGGAGAGCCGCACTGTCGGAGGGTCAGTGCTGAGGGAGAGCCGCACTGTCGGAGGGTCAGTACTGAGGCAGTGCCGCACTGTCGGAGGGTCAGTGCTGAGGGAGAGCCGCACTGTCGGAGGGTCAGTGCTGAGGGAGAGCCGCACTGTCGGAGGGTCAGTACTGAGGCAGTGCCGCACTGTCGGAGGGTCAGTGCTGAGGGAGAGCCGCACTGTTGGAGGGTCAGTACTGAGGGAGCGCCGCACTGTCGGAGGGTCAGTGCTGAGGGAGAGCCGCACTGTTGGAGGGTCAGTCCCATGATGCAGCCTGTGGGAGACATGTTCACAATCCGCTGCCTTGTCCCCCATAACCCAACAGAGGCTCCCCTGTGTAGCGATTTGTCAATGCTTCCCTTCATCAGCAGCTCTCAAAAACCTCACACAGGATCCTTTACTGACAACGCCCAGCTCCCCAGTCCAGGAAATGAAAGCAGAAGGAAACCAGAGGTCATGGCGATGACCACAGCTCCCAGTCTCGGACACACACAGCCCAGACCCGGCCAGAAACACATGACTCACTGTCCAGGCGTCATATCAGCATCCGACAGAGCGGAAATGAATCACACTTCCACTCAAACACTTACACATCCAACACCAGGAGCAGAGTCCGGGGCCAGCACACAGTCCCAAAGTAACACGACGATCGAACGTGACAGACCTGTCCCCAGCAGTACTGTACCCCAGTGTTATACAGTGACAGACCTGACCCCACCAGTACTGTACCCCAGTGTTATACAGTGACAGACCTGTCCCCACCAGTACTGTACCCCAGTGTTATAGAGTGACAGACCTGTACCCACCAGTACTGTACCCCAGTGTTATACAGTGACAGACCTGTCCCCACCAGTACTGTACCCCAGTGTTATACAGTGACAGACCTGTCCCCACCAGTACTGTACCCGTGTTATACAGTGACAGACCCGTCCCCACCAGTAGTGTACCACAGTGTTATACAGTGACAGACCCGTCCCCACCAGTACTGTACCCCAGTGTTATACAGTGACAGACCCGTCCCCACCAGTACTGTATCCCAGTGTTATACAGTGACAGACCTGTCCCCACCAGTACTGTACCCCAGTGTTATACAGTGACAGACCTGTCCCCACCAGTACTGTATCCCAGTGTTATACAGTGACAGACCCGACCCCACCAGTACTGTACCCCAGTGTTACACACTGACAGACCCGTCCCCACCAGTACTGTACCACAGTGTTACACAGACAGACCTGTCCCCACCAGTACTGTATCCCAGTGTTATACACAGACAGACCCGTCCCCACCAGTACTGTACCCCAGTGTTACACAGACAGACCCACCCGCACCAGTACTGTACCCCAGTGTTATACAGTGACAGACCTGTCCCCACCAGTACTGTACCCCAGTGTTACACAGTGACAGTCGTGTCCCCACCAGTACTGTACCCCAGTGTTATAGAGTGACAGACCTGTACCCACCAGTACTGTACCCCAGTGTTATAGAGTGACAGACCTGTCCCCACCAGTACTGTACCCCAGTGTTATACAGTGACAGACCTGTCCCCACCAGTACTGTACCCGTGTTATACAGTGACAGACCTGTCACCACCAGTACTGTACCCAGGTGTTACACAGACAGACCCGCCCGCACCAGTACTGTACCCCAGTGTTATACAGTGACAGACCTGTCCCCACCAGTACTGTACCCCAGTGTTACACAGACAGACCCGCCCGCACCAGTACTGTACCCCAGTGTTATACAGTGACAGACCCGTCCCCACCAATACTGTACCCCAGTGTTATACAGTGACAGACCCGCCCCCACCAGTACTGTACCCCAGTGTTATACAGTGACAGACCCGTCCCCACCAGTACTGTACCCCAGTGTTATACAGTACAGACCCGTCCGCACCAGAACTGTACCCCAGTGTTACACAGTGACAGACACATCCCCACCAGTACTGTACCCGTGTTATACAGTGACAGACCTGTCCCCACCAGTACTGTACCCCAGTGTTATACCCTGACAGACCCGTCCCCACCAGTACTGTACCCCAGTGTTATACAGTGACAGACCAGTCCCCAGCAGTACTGTACCCCAGTGTTACACAGTGACAGACCCGTCCCCACCAGTACTGTACCCCAGTGTTATACAGTGACAGACCATACCCCACCAGTACTGTACCCCAGTGTTATACAGTGACAGACCCGTCCCCACCTGTACTGTACCCCAGTGTTATACAGTGACAGACCTGTCCCCACCAGTACTGTACCCCAGTGTTATACAGTGACAGACCTGTCCCCACCAGTACTGTACCCCAGTGTTATACCCTGACAGACCCGTCCCCACCAGTACTGTGCCCCAGTGTTATACAGTGACAGACCTGTCCCCACCAGTAAAGTACACCAGTGCTATACAGTGATAGATCCGTCCCCACCAGTACTGTACCCCAGTGTTATACAGTGACAGACCAGTCCCCACCAGTACTGTACCCCAGTGTTACAGAGTGACAGACCTGTCCCCACCAGTACTGTACCCCAGTGTTATACAGTGACAGACCTGTCCGCACCAGTACTGTACCCCAGTGTTATACAGTGACAGACCTGTCCCCACCAGTACTGTACCCCAGTGTTATACAGTGACAGACCCGTCCCCACCAGTACTGTACCCCAGTGTTATACAGTGACAGACCCGTCCCCACCAGTACTGCACCCCAGTGTTACACAGTGACAGACCCGTCCCCACCAGTACTGTACCCCAGTGTTATACAGTGACAGAACTGTCGCCAGCAGTACTGTACCCCAGTGTTATACACTGACTGACCCGTCCCCACCAGTACTGTACCCCAGTGTTATACAGTGACAGACCTGTCCCCACCAGTACTGTACTCCAGTGTTATACACTGACTGACCCATCCCCACCAGTACTGTACCCCAGTGTCATACAGTGACAGACTCGTCCCCAAAAGTACTGTACCCCAGTGTTATACAGTGACTGACACATCCCCACCAGTACTGTACCCCAGTGTTATACAGTGACTGACACATCCCCACCAGTACTGTACCCCAGTGTTATACAGTGACTGACACATCCCCACCAGTACTGTACCCCAGTGTTATTCAGTGACTGACACATCCCCACCAGTACTGTACCCCAGTGTTATACAGTGACAGACCCGTCCCCACCAGTACTGTACCCCAGTGTTATAGTGACTGACACATCCCCACCAGTACTGTACCCCAGTGTTATACAGTGACAGACCCGTCCCCACCAGTACTGTACCCCAGTGTTATACAGTGACAGACCCGTCCCCGCCAGTACTGTACCCCAGTGTTATACAGTGACAGACCCGTCCCCACCAGTACTGTACCCAGGTGTTATACAGTGACAGACTTACCCCACCAGTACTGTACCCCAGTGTTATACAGTGACAGACCCGTCCCCACCAGTACTGTACCCCAGTGTTACACAGTGACAGACCTGTCCCCACTAGCACTGTACCCCAGTGTTATACAGTGACAGACCCGTCCCCACCAGTACTGTACCCCAGTGTTATACAGTGATAGTCCCGTCCCCACCAGTACTGTACCCCAGTGTTATACAGTGACAGACCCGTCCCCACCAGTACTGTACCCCAGTGTTATACAGTGACAGACCCGTCCCCATCAGTACTGTACTACAGAGTTATACAGTGCCTGACACAGTTTCACACATTGTTCAGACATAATGTACTGCATACACAACTGGATCCAGCACAGTGTGTACTGCACATCTGAAGTATTTTTAAAAATGAATGAGTAATGCTCGGGCTCCTATTGCACATAACGGAATTCGCTATCATTGGAAACATTGCTGTCTGTTACTCAATAACTGGTCTCGATACCATTGCAAACATCGCTGGCTGTTATGCCTGAGCGCCATTCCATCTTGTTGCAAATGGCACTTTGCATTTAATGCAATGCTCTGTCCTAATGCCATAACTGCACAGAACAATTCCGCAAATTGCACTGAGAACCCATGCAAAGTTGTGGACCCGTGCAATAATTGCACCAGTGCAACATTCGCATCGCCGCAAACCGCACCAGTGCAACATTCGCATCGCCGCAAACCGCACCAGTGCAACATTCGCATCGCCGCAAACCGCACCAGTGCAACATTCGCATTGCCGCAAACCGCACCAGTGCAACATTCGCATCGCCGCAAACCGCACCAGTGCAACATTCGCATCGCCGCAAACCGCACCAGTGCAACATTCGCATCGCCGCAAACCGCACCAGTGCAACAGTCGCATCACAACAAACCGCACCAGTGCAACAGCCGCATCCCCGCGAGCAGCACCAGTGCAAGTCGCATCCCCACAAACAGCACCAGTGCAACAGTCGCATCCCCACAAACAGCACCAGTGCAATTATTGCATCGTGCATCACTGCAAACAGCACCAATGCAACAATTGCATCATACACACCTGTAAACAGCACCAATTCCATCAAGCATCCCCGCAAACAACACCAATGCAACAATTGCACCGTCCATCACCGCAAACAGCACCAATGGAACAATCGCATTGTGCATCACAGTAAACAGCACCAATGCAACAATTGCATCATACATCCCCGCAAGCAGCACCAAAGCAACAATTGCACCAAGCATCCCCGCAAACAGCGCCAATGCAACAATTGCATTGTGCATCCTCGCAAACAGCACCGATGGAACAATCACATTGTGCATCACCACAAACAGCAACACAGAAACATTTGCATCACACATCACTGCAAAACAGCAACAATGCAACAACTGCATCGTACATCACCGCAAACAGCGCCAATGGAACAATCGTATTGTGCATCACCGCAAACAGTGCCAGTGCAATAAATGCATCGTACATCAGCGCAAACAGCACCAATGCAACAATTGCATCATACATCCCCACAAACAGCACCAATGCAACAATTGCCGCATACATTCCCGCAAGCAGCATCAATGCAAGAATTGCACCATGCATCCCCGCAAATAGTGCCAGTGCAATAAATGCATCGTACATCCCCGCAAACAGCACCAATGCAACAATTGCATCATGCATCCCCGCAAACAGCAACAATTGCATCGTACATCACCGCAAACAGCGCCAGTGTAATAAATGCATTGTACATCCCTGCAAACAGCACCAATGCAACAACTGCACCATGCATCCCCGCAAACAGTGCCAGTGCAATAAATGCATCGTACATCGCCGCAAACAGCACCAATGCAACAATTGAACCATGCATCCCTGTAAACAGCACCAATGCAACAATTGCATCATGCATCACCGTAAACAGCACCAATGCAACAATTGCACCATACATCCCCACAAACACCACCAATTCAACAATTGTACCATGCATCCCCGCAAACAGCACCAATGCAACCAATGCAACAATTGCACCATACATCCCCACAAACACCACCGATTCAACAATTGTACCATGCATCCCCGCAAACAGCATCAATACGATTGCACCATGCATTCCTGCAAACAGCACCAATGCAACCATTGCATCATGCATCCCTGCAAACAGCGCCAATGCAACAATTGCATTGTGCATCCTCGCAAATAGCACCAATGGAACAATCACATTGTGCATCACCACAAACTGCACCAATTGCATGGTGCATCACCGCAAACAGCACCAATGGAACAATCACATTGTGCAGCACAGCAAACAGCACCACAAACATTTGCATCACACATCACTGCATAACAGCAACAGTTGCATTGTGTATCAGCACAAAACAGCACCAATACATTTGCATCACACATCACTGCAAAACAGCAACAATGCAACAACTGCATCGTACAACACCACAAACAGCAACAATGCAACAACTGCATCGTACAACACCACAAACAGCACCAATGCAACAATTGCATCATACATCACTGCAAACAGCACCAATGCAACAATTGCACCATGCATCCCCGCAAACAGCACCCATTGCATCAGGTATCTCCGCAAACAGCACCAACGTAACAATTGCATCATGCATCCCTGCAAACAGCACCCATTGCATCATGCATCTCCGCAAACAGCACCAATGCAACAATTGCATCATGCATCCCTGCAAACAGCGCAAATGCAACAACTGCATCGTGCATCACCGCAAACAGCACCAATGCAACAATTGCATCGTGCATCACCGCAAACAGCACCAATGGAACAATCACTTGTGCATCACCACAAACAGCACCAATGCAACAACTTATCGTACATCACCGCAAACAGCACCAAGTGCATTGTGCATCCTCGCAAACAGCACCAATGCAACAATTGCATCGTGCATCACCGCAAGCAGCGCCAATGCAAAAATTGCATCGTGCATCACCGCAAGCAGCGCCAATGCAAAAAATGCATCGTGCATCACCGCAAGCAGCGCCAATGCAAAAAATGCATCGTGCATCACCGCAAGCAGCGCCAATGCAAAAATTGCATTGTGCATCACCGCAAGCAGCGCCAATGCAAAAATTGCATCGTGCATCACCGCAAGCAGCGCCAATGCAAAAGTTGCATCGTGCATCACCTCAAGCAGCGCCAATGCAACAATTGCATCGTACATCACCGCAAACAGCACCAATGCAATAAATACATCAAGCATCGCCGCAAACAGCACCAATGCAACAACTGCGTCGTACATCGCCGCAAACAGCACCAGTGCAACAACTGCATCGTCCATCACCATAAACAGCACCAATGCAACAACTGCATCGTACATCACCGCAAACAGCACC
Organism: Isurus oxyrinchus; assembly: GCA_026770705.1. NCBI lineage: Eukaryota > Metazoa > Chordata > Chondrichthyes > Lamniformes > Lamnidae > Isurus > Isurus oxyrinchus. The sequence goes on from JANJGN010002406.1 coordinate 23,122, forward strand.
AATGCAACTGCATCGCACATCACTGCAAACAGCACCAATGCAACAACTGCATCATACATCACCGCAAACAGCACCAATGCAACAAATGCATCGCACATCGCCGCAAACAGCACCAATGCAACAAATGCATCGCACATCGCGGCAAACAGCACCAATGCAACAAATGCATCGCACATCGCCGCAAACAGCACCAATGCAACAAATGCATCGCACATCACCGCAAACAGCACCAATGCAACAAATCCGCTCTGTAACGCTGCAACTGCACTGTTCGCACTGACACAATGGCCCTCTGCAAAGTTGGATCTTGCTGTGCCTCTTGTCGCTCACCCTCCACCGGCTCCGACTCTCCAGCTGCCGGTACCGGTACCGGGGTCGGGGTCGGGGTCGATGCCGCCGCCGCCGATGCCTCGCCCTCCTTGTCCCGGTCCCCGGGCTCGGCCGGGGCTCCGTCTCCAGCCCCGGGCTCCCCGCCGCCGCTGCCGCCGCCGCCGCCCAGACCCGGCACGTCCTCGGCGCGGGTCGGCGTCACGGTGAACCGCACCGACATGGCCCCGCCCCCCTCCACCCCCCACCGACTGGTCGCGCGGCCCAGGAGCAGCGACGCCGGGGGGGGGCGGGGGGGAGACAGGGACCCGGATCCCGCCGCATCCCCCAGAGCGAAGGCGATGGAGAGACCCCCGGGAGGCGGGGAGGGGGGGGGGGAGGGGCGATACCGGGAGGGGGAGGGGCGATAATCGACCGATTAATCGGCGGGTATCGCTTCACAGAAGCTGATGAGGAGGGGGGGGGGTTGACGATAATGCCGGTTATCGATTATTTCTGAGGGGGGGGAGGGGGAGGGAGGGGGGGGCCCCGGCCCCGGGGAGGGGGGGTGGGGTGGGGGATTTTTTTTTTAAATTAAAAAAACCCCCGATAAATCGGACGGTTCCGGGTCGCCGCCGTCCCCCTGACCCGTTTCCCGCTTTCCCCCGACACGAAAGGCCGGATAATCGGCCACTAATCGGCCGCCGATACGTCCGACTAGTCGGCCAGGCGCGAGCGCCACTGCTGCTCGTCGCTGGGAGGGAGGGAGGGAGGCCGCACTGCGCAGGCGCCGCCTTGGCTCCTCCTCCTCCTCCTCCCCCAACCCAACCACCCACTCAATCGCACACAGCACGCACTGCGCAGGCGCCGCCTTTGCTCCTCCTCCACCTCCCCCCAACCCAAAGCACCCACTCACTCAATCACCCACAGCACGCACTGCGCAGGCGCCGCCTTTGCTCCTCCTCCTCCCCCCAAAACCCAACCACCCACCCAATCACCCACAGCACGTACTGCGCAGGCGCCGCCTTTGCTCCTCCTCCTCCTCCCCCCAACCCAAAGCACCCACTCACTCAATCACCCACAGCACGCACTGCGCAGGCGCCGCCTTTGCTCCTCCTCCTCCCCAACACAACCACCCACTCAATCACCCACAGCACGCACTGCGCAGGCGCCGACTTTGCACTCCCAGATATCCCCCCCCCCCCCCCCCCCGGTCCTATACTATCCCAACCGTCCGCACGTTCTATCTCCCACAGCGCAGGCGCAGACACCGCCTTTGCCTCTCCCCGACACAGCGTGCGCTACTCAGGAGCCACCTTTGCTCCTCCCCCTCCTCATTACCGCACGTCCGCACGCCCTCTCTCGCACGGCGCAGGCGCAGACACCGCCTTTGCTTCTCCCCGACACAGCGTGCACTGCGCAGGCGCCACCTTTGCTCCGCCCCCCACCTCATGATCGCAAGCTCTCTCTCGCTCTCGCTCTCTCTCGCACGGCGCAGGCGCAGACACCGCCTTTCCTTCTCCCTTACACTGCAGGCACTGCGCAGGCGCCGCCTTTGCTCCAACTCCCCGGCCACCAAAACAGCGAACACTGCGCAGGCGCCGTTCTTTGCTCCTCCCTCTCCTCCTCCTCCTCCACCTCCTCTTCGCGCACGCTCCCCTCTCTCACCCAAAGGCGCAGCGCGGCGCCCGACGGGAGATGTAGTCCGCGCGTGACGTCGTGGGCCGACCGCATCTCCCGGCGGGCGCCGCGCCGAGCCTACGGCCGGGCCAATCGGCGGCCGGCATCGCAACTGGCGGGCAGCCAGCGCGTCGGAAGTGACGTAGAAGGCCAGCACCCGGAAGTGCCGCCCCCCACCTCCAGCCCCCCTCATCACACGTGGTCAGCAGGACACAGGAGCAGAGAGAGCGAGACAGAGAGAAGATGTTCCTTCATTACTACCTGGACCCTAATGGGGACAGAGTCTACACCCTGAAGGTCAGAGGGCAGGGGTCAGAGACTGAGGGGGGGGGTCAGGGTCCGGGACTGAGGGAGGGGCTGACGGGGTCCGAGACTGAGGGGTGGAGGGGGTCGGAGAGGTCAGACCTGGTGGGGGAGGTCAGGCCCGGGGGTGGAGGTCAGGGAGGTCAGGCCCGGGGGTGGGGGAGGTCAGGCCCGGGGGTGGGGGTCAGGGAGGTCAGGCCCAGGGGTGGGTGGGTACGGGTGGGGGGCAGGGAGGTCAGGCCCGGAGGTGGGGGTCAGGGAGGTCAGGCCCGGAGGTGGGGGTCAGGGAGGTCAGGCTCGGGGGTGGGGGTCAGGGAGGTCAGGCCCGGGGGTGGGTGGGAGTCAGGGAGGTCAGGCCCATGGATGCGGGTCAGGGAGGTCAGGCCCAGGGGTGGGGGGGTAGGGGTGGGGGTCAGGGAGGTCAGGCCCGGGGGTGGGTGGGTACGGGTGGGGGTCAGGGAGGTCAGGCCTGGGGGTGGGGGTCAGGGAGGTCAGGCCCGGGGGTGGGTGGGTACGGGTGGGAGTCAGGGAGGTCAGGCCTGGGGGTAGGGGTCAGGGAGGTCAGGCCCGGGGGTGGGGGTCAGGGAGGTCAGTCCTGGGGGTGGGGGGGTACGGGTGGGGGTCAGGGAGGTCAGGCCTGGGGGTGGGGGTCAGGGAGGTCAGGCCCGGAGGTGGGGGTGTAGGGGTGGGGGTCAGGGAGGTCAGGCCCGGGGGTGGGGGTCAGGGAGGTCAGGCCCGGGGGTGGGGGTCAGGGAGGTCAGGCCTGGGGGTGGGGGGGTACGGGTGGGGGTCAGGGAGGTCAGGCCTGGGGGTGGGGGTCAGGGAGGTCAGGCCCGGAGGTGGGGGTGTAGGGGTGGGGGTCAGGGAGGTCAGGCCTGGGGATGGGGTGGTATGGGTGGGGGTCAGGGAGGTCAGACCCGGGGGTGGGGGTCAGGGAGGTCAGGCCCGGGGGTGGGGGTCAGGGAGGTCAGGCCCGGGGGTGGGGGTCAGGGAGGTCAGGCCCAGGGGTGGGGGGGTACGGGTGGGGGTCAGGGAGGTCAGGCCTGGGGGTGGGGGGGTACGGGTGGGGGTCAGGGAGGTCAGGCCCAGGGGTGGGGGAGGTCAGGCCCGGGAGTGGGGGTCAGGGAGGTCAGGGCTGGGGGTGTGGGGGTCAGGGAGGTCAGGCCCGGGGGTGGGGGGGGTACGGGTGGGGGTCAGGGAGATCAGGCCTGGGGATGGGGTGGTATGGGTGGGGGTCAGGGAGGTCAGGCCCGGGGGTGGGGGTCAGGGAGGTCAGGCCCGGGAGTGGGGGTCAGGGAGGTCAGGCCCGGGGGTGGGGGAGGTCAGGCCCGGGAGTGGGGGTCAGGGAGGTCAGGGCTGGGGGTGTGGGGGTCAGGGAGGTCAGGCCCGGGGGTGGGGGGGGTACGGGTGGGGGTCAGGGAGATCAGGCCTGGGGATGGGGTGGTATGGGTGGGGGTCAGGGAGGTCAGGCCCGGGGGTGGGGGTCAGGGAGGTCAGGCCCGGGGGTGGGGGTCAGGGAGGTCAGGCCCGGGGGTGGGGGTCAGGGAGGTCAGGCCCGGGGGTGGGGGTCAGGGAGGTCAGGCCCGGGGGTGGGGGTCAGGGAGGTCAGGCCCGGGGATGGGGGTCAGGGAGGTCAGGCCCGGGGGTGTGGGGGTCAGGGAGGTCAGGCCCGGGGGTGGGGGGGTAGGGGTGGGGGTCAGGGAGGTCAGGCCTGGGGATGGGGTGGTATGGGTGGGGGTCAGGGAGGTCAGGCCCGGGGATGGGGGTCAGGGAGGTCAGGCCCGGGGGTGGGGGTCAGGGAGGTCAGGCCCAGGGGTGTGGGGGTCAGGGAGGTCAGGCCCGGGGGTGGGGGGGTAGGGGTGGGTGTCAGGGAGGTCAGGCCTGGGGGTGGGGGGGTACAGGTGGGGGTCAGGGATGTCAGGCCCAGGGAGGTCAGGCCTGGGGGTGGGGGTCAGGGAGGTCAGGCCTGGGGGTGGGGGTCAGGGAGGTCAGGCCCGGAGGTGGGGGTCAGGGAGGTCAGGTCCGGGGATGGGGTGGTATGGGTGGGGGTCAGGGAGGTCAGGCCCGGGGGTGGGGGTGTAGGGGTGGGGGTCAGGGAGGTCAGGCCCGGGGGTGGGGGTCAGGGAGGTCAGGCCTGGGGATGGGTGGGTACGGGTGGGGGTCAGGGAGGTCAGGCCTGGGGGTGGGGGTCAGGGAGGTCAGGCCCGGAGGTGGGGGTGTAGGGGTGGGGGTCAGGGAGGTCAGGCCCGGGGGTGGGGGTCAGGGAGGTCAGGCCCGGGGGTGGGTGGGTACGGGTGGGGGTCAGGGAGGACAGGCCCGGGGGTGGGTGGGTACGGGTGGGGGTCAGGCCTGGGGGTGTGGGGGTCAGGGAGGTCAGTCCTGGGGGTGGGGGGGTACGGGTGGGGGTCAGGGAGGTCAGGCCTGGAGGTGGGGGTGTAGGGGTGGGGTTCAGGGAGGTCAGGCCCGGGGGTGGGGGTCAGGGAGGTCAGGCCTGGGGATGGGGTGGTATGGGTGGGGGTCAGGGAGGTCAGGCCCGGGGGTGGGGGTCAGGGAGGTCAGGCCCGGGGGTGGGGGTCAGGGAGGTCAGGCCCAAGGGGGTGGGGTCAGGGAGGTCAGGCTTGGGGGTGGGGGGGTACAGGTGGGGGTCAGGGAGGTCAGGCCCAGGGGTGGGTGGGTGCGGGTGGGGGTCAGGGAGGTCAGGCCTGGGGGTGGGGGTCAGGGAGGTCAGGCCCGGAGGTGGAGGTCAGGCCTGGGGATGGGGTGGTATGGGTGGGGGTCAGGGAGGTCAGGCCCGGGGGGTGGGGGTGTAGGGGTGGGGGTCAGGGAGGTCAGGCCCGGGGGTGGGGGTCAGGGAGGTCAGGCCTGGGGATGGGGTGGTATGGGTGGGGGTCAGGGAGGTCAGGCCCGGGAGTGGGGGTCAGGGAGGTCAGGCCCGGGAGTGGGGGTCAGGGAGGTCAGGCCCATGGATGGGGGTCAGGGAGGTCAGGCCCGGGGGTGGGGGTCAGGGAGGTCAGGCCCGGGAGTGGGGGTCAGGGAGGTCAGGCCCGGGAGTGGGGGTCAGGGAAGTCAGGCCCGGGAGTGGGGGTCAGGGAAGTCAGGCCCGGGGGTAGGGGTCAGGGAGGTCAGGCCCGGGGGTGGGGGTCAGGGAGGTCAGGCCCGGGGGTGGGGCTGGAGACGGCTGGCCAGTGGATGCTAAAGGCAGAGCCTCTCTCAGCCCCACACGGGGAGTGTCTCCTGGACAAGGGGCTGGATTCCCAGGCCTCACGTCGTGTTTTCCCCTTCTCACTGGGGACCTGGGGTAACTTCACCCGCCCCAAAGCCCGGCCTGGACTCCGAGCCCTCCCCGGGATACCTGTCGGGGGGTTTGGGTTTACCCCCTCCCAGGAGGGAGGCTCAGCTTTACCTGACCAACACCGGGGAGTTGGAAGGGGTTGGATTCGCAGGAGAGAATCGAATGGCCTGCTGCTGTTCCTGTGTAGCAGTCTCGAGGGGCTGAATGGCCTCCTGCTGTTCCTGTGCAGCAATCTCGAGGGGCTGAATGGCCCTCCTCCTGTTCCTGTGTAGCAACCCCGGGCTGGGCGAGCGCTCGGCCCCTCGTAACGTTCGAGGCTGTGGGGGCCGAGTGCTGGTCAGTGGGGTGAGGGAGGTGGGTCAGGGGGTCTCTCACGGGGTCCGGTGCACAGACTCGATGGGCCGAAGGGCCTCTCTTCTGCACCGCGCGCGATTCTGAGTGCGACAGCCTCCTGTCTGACTGGGTTTTCTCTCTCTCTCTCTCTCTCTCTCTCTCTCTCTCTCTCATCCTACAGAAGGTGGATCCAGAGGGCAGGACCACCTCCAGCGCCCACCCAGCTCGCTTCTCCCCGGATGACAAGTTCTCCCGGCACCGGGTCACCATCAAGAGGCGCTTCAACCTGCTCGTCACCCAGCGGCCGCCTCCTGTCCTGTGACACCCTCGCAGCCAGCCCCCCCGCCCTCACTCCGCTGCGATTCGGAGGGAGGGGGAGGGAGAGGGAGGGAGGGAGAGTAGGACTCCGCTGGGAGAGGTCAGACAGGATGGGGTGTCGTCGCTTTCCCGATCTGAATAAACGATGCCTGGCTAAAATCCCTCTTGTGTTTTGCCTCTGTCAGTGACTCCACCCTCCCCCCCCACCCCTTCCCGCTGGAGGGTGGGGGTTGGAGGGGGTGGTGGGGAAGGGAACATCCTCTTTGGGGTCTGAGCCTCTCTCGGGGGAGCCCCCCCCCCCCTCTTCAGGGGAGCTTGTGGCTTAAGATCGGGTGTCCCTACAGCAGGGACTCGGACTGCAGCTCCCACCGGTCCCAGTCTCCACTCCCCGCCACGCCCCTCCGCAGCCGGCTAGAACCTCTCAGCTCAGCTGTAATCCCCCCCCCCGTTCCCCTTGTCAGTCATAGAGGCTAGGAGCAGGAGGAAGGCCATTCAGCCCTTCTAGCCCTGCTGGATTCTCCCACCGCCACCCCCCCAATTCATCAGGATCATGGCTGATCATCCGACTCAATATCCTGCTCCCCGCTTTCTCCCCATACCCTCAGATCCCTTTCACCCCCCCCAAGAGCTCTATCTAACTCCTTCTTGAAAACACACAACGTTTGAGCCGAACCAGCCCCTCACACCATTAAAAGCTGTAAAAGGGGTGAAACCGGACAGACCGCCCGACACTGACCGAGGGACTGGAAACGGTATCACTGCAGGAGTTCCTCAGGGTGAGTGTCCTCGGCCCAACCATCTTCAGCCGCTTCATCCATGACCTTCCTTCCATCGTAAGGTCAGGAGTGGGGATGTTCGCTGATGGTTGCACAATGTTCAGCACCATTCACAACTCCTCAGATACTGAAGCAGCCCCGTGTCCAAATGCAGCAAGACCTGGACAATATCCAGGCTCGGGGCTGACAAGTGGCCAGTAACATTCACACCCACACACAAGTGTCAGGCAATGACCATCTCCAACAAGAGAGAATCCAACCATCACCCCCTTGATGTTCAATGGCATCACCATCACTGAATCCCCCACTATCTACATCCTGGGGGTTACCATTGACCAGAAACTGAACTGGGACCAGCCATGTAAATACTGTGGCTACAAGGGCAGGTCAGAGGCTGGGAATCCTGCGGAGAGTAATGAGTAACAGGGGCAGCAGACACATGGGGAACACCCACCACCTGGAAGTTCCCCTCCGAGCCCCTCACCATCCTGACTTGGAAATATATCGGCCGTTCCTTCACTGTCGCTGGGTCAAAATCCTGGAACTCCCTCCCTAACAGCACTGTGGGTGTACCTACACCACAGGGACAAAATCCTGGAACTCCCTCCCTAACAGCGCTGTGGGTGTACCTACACCACACAGGGGACAAAATCCTGGAACTCCCTCCCTAACAGCGCCGTGGGTGTACCTACACCACAGGGACAAAATCCTGGAACTCCCTCCCTAACAGCACTGTGGGTGTACCTACACCACAGGAACAAAATCCTGGAACTCCCTCCCTAACAGCGCCGTGGGTGTACCTACACCACCGGGGATAAAATCCTGGAACTCCCTCCCTAACAGCACTGTGGGTGTACCTACACCACAGGGGACAAAATCCTGGAACTCCCTCCCTAACAGTGCTGTGGGTGTACCTACACCACTCTAACAAAATCCTGGAACTCCCTCCCTAACAGCACTGTGGGTGTACCTACACCACACGGACAAAATCCTGGAACTCCCTCCCTATCAGCGCCATGGGTGTACCTACACCACAGGGACAAAATCCTGGAACTCCCTCCCTAACAGCGCTGTGGGTGTACCTACACCACAGGGACAAAAGCCTGGAACTCCCTCCCTAACAGCATCATGGGTGATCCTACACCACAGGGACAAAATCCTGGAACTCCCTCCCTAACAGCGCTGTGGGTGTACCTACACCACAGGGGACAAAATCCTGGAACTCCCTCCCTAACAGCACTGTGGGTGTACCTACACCACAGGGGGCTGCAGCGGTTCAGGAAGGCAGCTCACCCACCACCTTCTCAAGGGGTAATTAGGGATGGGCAATAAATGCTGGACCCTGCCAGGGACACTCCCACATCCTGTGAATGAATAATAAAAGTAATGTTTCATTATGCTAGGAAGAAGATGGAGAGAGAATATAAAATAATGTGTATAAACTCTAAAGAGGCTGCAGGGGGAGAGTACATTAGCCCGTGAAGGAGGCAGGACAGGTGGAGAGAGCAGTTATTGAAGCAGACAGTGCCCTGGGTTTTATTTATAGGGGCAGAGTACACAAGAGCAGGGAGGTGATGTTGAACGTCTATAAGACACCCGTTCGGTCTCAGCTGGGGGTATTGTGTCCAGTCCTGGGCACCCCCTTTAGGGAGGGTGTGAAGGCATTGGAGAGAGAGAGAGAGAGAGCGGAAAAGATTCCTGAGAATGGTTCCAGGGATGAGAAACTTCGGTTGGGTGGATCGACTGGAGAATTCGGGACTGTTCTCCTTGGGGAAGAGAAGGTTGGGAGAGGAGATGTGATAGACGTGTTCGAAACGATGAGGGCTCTGGGCAGAGTAGACGGGGGAGAACAGGGATAGGGTAATACAGGGATAATAGATGACTTCAATTGGCAGAGAGACTAGGGAAACCTCATTCGCAATAATCCTGTGGAGGATGAATTCCTGGAGTGAGGTGGAGATGGGTTTCTGGACAAATACGTTGAAGAACCCATTGGGGATCAGGTCATGTTTGATTTAGTATTATGTAATGAGAAAGGACTAATTTAAGGACGTTGCTGTAGAGAGCCTTTAGGAAATAGTGATCATAACATGGTGGAATTTCACGTTGAGTTTGAAAGCGGTATAGTTAATTCTGAACCTAGGCTCCTCAATGGGAACAAAGTGTATGATGGTGATATGAGGGGCTTTTGGTGCATTGGGAAATAAATAACCCTAAAAGATTTGGCGTTGGACAGGCAATGGCTGGTATTTCAAGTACAGGTTTACAAGCCTCTTCAGGCACAAACACCCAGAGGGAGAGGTGAACGAACGGCGGCCAAGCAAACAGAAGTTAAAGATTGCGTTGGGTTGGGAGGAAGTGGCTGATAAGGGTGCCGGAATAAGAGAATCATGAATGCGGGCTAGTGAGTGAGATGAAGGAGGAGTGTAAGAGCATCTCTCGGTGTGTTACACGGCAAAGGTCGGCTGGCACAAGCGTGGGGCCCATTACAGGCGGAGAGCAGGGCGGGGGGGGAAATGGGGGGGCCGCGAAACAGTTACTGTTTGTCCCTATCTTCAGGGGGAGAAGACACGGGGAACCTCCCAGAAAGACTCGGGCGAGCGGGGGACCCGTCAGTCTGAGGGTCTAAAGGAAACGAGTGTTGGTAAAGAGCACGTGTTTGAACAGTGAACGGGGCTGGCGGTTGGTAAACCCCGCCGGACCCCGGGTAAGCGCCAGCCCCGAGTGTCGAAGGAGGTGGGCTGCAGAGATGCCGGAGACCTCGGTGGTGCCTCCCAATGTCTCCAGGCCTCTGGAAAGGTTCCCCACAGACCAGGAAGTGGTAAACGTGACCCCCTACCACCCCTTCCCCCCCCGACTATTTATGAACGGAGGGAGAATGAGAGTGGAGAAGGACAGGCCCGTTCGGTTCAACATCAGCAGTAGGGAAAATCCCACAGAGTGCAGAAGAGACCCTTCGGCCCATCGAGTCTGTACCCACACCGTGAGAAACCCCTGACCTACCTCCCTAACCCCATTGACCAGCACTGGGCCCCCACAGCCTCGAACGTTATGAGGTGTTGAGCGCTCGTCCAGGTACTTTTTAAAGGGTGTGAGTCTAACCCACCTCCACCTCCCTCCCAGGCAGCGCATTCCACACCCTCACCACCCTCTGGGTAAAAAAAAACTGTTCGGACCTCTTATCACAGCCACTTTACAGAGCAAGGAGGAGTCCATTCGGCCCATCGAGGCCCCCCTGGCTCTCTGAAGGAGCATCCCACCTAGTCCAGCTCTCCTGACTCATCCCCCCCCCGTAACCTTGCACATTCTCCCCTTCCGTGTCCCAGTCCGATTCCCCTTTGAATAGCCTCGATTGAACCTGCCTCCACCACCCTTACAGAAAGTTCCTTCCACACTCCAACCCACCCTCTGGGTGAGAAAACTTGCCCCCCACATCACATTTACTCCTTTAGCCCATTATCTTGAGACCCTGTGACCCTCTGGTCCTCGATGTTGACTTGAGTGGGCTCAGTTTGTCACTACTTGCCCTGCCCGTTACCCCCTCGGGATCTCGAACACCCCCATCCAAACCCCTCTCAGCCTTCGTTCCTCCAACGAGAACAGTCCCAACCTCTCCAATCCCTGGTCACAGCTCCAGCCCTTCATCCCGGGAATCGTTCTCGAGTGAATCTCCCCTGTACCCCCTCCAAATCCTTCAGCTCCTTCCTCGAGTGTGGGGCCCAGGACTGGACACAGGTTCTCCAGATGGGGCCTAACTAGTGTGTTGTAGGACTGGACACTTCATAAATAACGGCAGGATCGGGTTTGAAAGGGAAATCCTGTTTGACAAACCTACCGGAGCCCTTTGAGAATGTTACTTGCAGCATGGATAAAGGGAAATATAGTAACTGGGAGCAGGAGGAGGCCATTCAGCCCTTCGAGTTGCTCCCCCTCATTCATCAGGATCATGGCTGATCATCCAACTCAATATCCTGCTCCCTGCTTTCTCCCCATACCCTCTGATCCCTTTCACCCCCCAAGAGCTCCATCTAACTACTTCTTGACAACACACAATGTTTGGGCCTCAACTCCGTTCTGTGGTGTTGAATCCCACCGGCTCACCGCTCTCTGGGTGAAGACGTTTCTCGTCATCTCAGTCCTAAATGGTCTACCCCGTACCCTCAGACTGTGACCCCCCTGGTTCTGGACCCGCCCCACCACCATCGGGAACATCCTTCCTGCATCTACCCTGTCTGGTCCTGTTAGAATTTTATAGGTTTCTATGAGATCCCCCCTCATTCTTCTGAACTCCAGCGAATATAATCCTAACCCACTCAATCTCTCCTCATATGTCAGTCCCCCCATCCCAGGAATCAGTCTGGTAAACCTTCGCTGCTCTCCCTCTATAGCAAGAACATCCTTCCTCAGATAAGGAGACCAGAACTGCGCACAATATTCCAGGTGTGGTCTCACCAAGGCCCCTGCACAATTGCAGCAAGACATCCCTGTTCCTGTACTCGAATCCTCTGGCTATGAAGGCCAACACACCATTTACCTTCTTTACCGCCTGCTGCACCTGCATGTTTACATCAGCGACTGGTGTACAAGGACACCCAGGTCCCTCTGTACATCCACGTTTCCCAATCTCTTAAACGTTGAGTTTGAAAGCGGTATAGTTAATTCTGAACCTAGGCTCCTCAATGGGAGCAAAGGGAATGATGGTGATATGAGGGGCTTTTGGTGCATTGTGGAAATAAATAACCCTAAAAGATTTGGCGTTGGACAGGCAATGGCTGGTATTTCAAGTACAGGTATACAAGCCTCTTCAGGCACGAACACCCAGAGGGAGAGGTGAACGAACGGCGGCCAAGCAAACAGAAGTTAAAGATTGCGTTGTGTTGGGAGGAAGTGGCTGATAAGGGTGCCGGAGAAAGAGAATCATGAATGCGGGCTAGTGAGTGAGATGAAGGAGGAGTGTAAGAGCATCTCTCGGTGTGTTACACGGCAAAGGTCGGCTGGCACAAGCGTGGGGCCCGTTACAGGCGGAGAGCAGGGCCGGGGGGGAAATGGCAGGGCCGCGAAACAGTTACTGTTTGTCCCTATCTTCAGGGGGAGAAGACACGGGGAACCTCCCAGAAATACTCGGGCGAGCGGGGGACCCGTCAGACTGAGGGTCTAAAGGAAACGAGTGTTGGTAAAGAGCACGTGTTTGAACAGTGAACGGGGCTGGAGGTTGGTAAACCCCGCCGGACCCCGGGTAAGCGCCAGCCCCGAGTGTCGAAGGAGGTGGGCTGCAGAGATGCCGGAGACCTCGGTGGTGCCTCCCAATGTCTCCAGGCCTCTGGAAAGGTTCCCCACGGACCAGGAAGTGGTAAACGTGACCCCCTACCACCCCTTCTCGCCCCCCCCGACTATTTATGAACGGAGGGAGAATGAGAGTGGAGAAGGACAGGCCCGTTCGGTTCAACATCAGCAGTAGGGAAAATCCCACAGAGTGCAGAAGAGGCCCTTCGGCCCATCGAGTCTGTACCCACACCGTGAGAAACACCTGGCCTACCTCCCTAACCCCATTGACCAGCACTTGGCCCCCACAGCCTTGAATGTTATGAGTTTCCGAGCGCTCGTCCAGGTACTTTTTAAAGGATGTGAGGCTAACCCGCCTCCACCTCCCTCCTAGGCAGCGCATTCCACACCCTCACCACCCTCTGGGGAAAAAAAAACTGTTCGGACCCCTTATCGCAGCAGCTTTACAGAGCAAGAAGGAGTCCATTCGGCCCATCGAGACACCCCTGGCTCTCTGAAGGAGCATCCCACCTAGTCCCGCTCTCCTGACTCATCCCCCCCCCCCCCGTAACCTTGCACATTCTCCCCTTCCGTGTCCCAGTCCGATTCCCCTTTGAATAGCCTCGATCGAACCTGCCTCCACCACCCTTACAGAAAGTTCCTTCCACACTCCAACCCACCCTCTGGGTGAGAAAACTTGCCCCCCACATCACATTTACTCCTTTAGCCCATTATCTTGAGACCCTGTGACCCTCTGGTCCTCGATGTTGACTTGAGTGGGCTCAGTTTCTCACTACTTGCCCTGCCCGTTACCCCCTCGGGATCTTGAACACCCCCATCCAAACCCCTCTCAGCCTTCGTTCCTCCAACGAGAACAGTCCCAACCTCTCCAATCCCTGGTCACAGCTCCAGCCCTTCATCCCGGGAATCGTTCTCGAGTGAATCTCCCCTGTACCCCCTCCAAATCCTTCAGCTCCTTCCTCGAGTGTGGGGCCCAGGACTGGACACAGGTTCTCCAGATGGGGCCTAACTAGTGTGTCGTAGGACTGAACACTTCATAAATAACGGCAGGATCGGGTTTGAAAGGGAAATCCTGTTTGACAAACCTACCGGAGCCCTTTGAGAATGTTACTTGCAGCATGGATAAAGGGAAATATAGTAACTGGGAGCAGGAGGAGGCCATTCAGCCCTTCCAGTCCTGCTCCCCCCCATTCATCATGATAATGGCTGATCATCCAACTCAATATCCTGCTCCCCGCTTTCTCCCCATACCCTCTGATCCCTTTCACCCCCCAAGAGCTCCATCTAACTCCCTCTTGACAACACACAATGTTTGGGCCTCAACTCCTTTCTGTGGTGTTGAATCCCACCGGCTCACCGCTCTCTGGGTGAAGACATTTCTCCTCATCTCAGTCCTAAATGGTCTACCCCGTATCCTCAGACTGTGACCCCTGGTTCTGGACCCCCCCCACCATCGGGAACATCCTTCCTGCATCTAAAACAAAAACAGAATTACCTGGAAAAACTCAGCAGGTCTGGCAGCATCGGCGGAGAAGAAAAGAGTTGACGTTTCGAGTCCTCGTGACCCTTCGACAGAACTTGATTTCGAGTCCAGGAAAGAGTTGAAATATAAGCTGGTTTAAGGTGTGTGTGTGGGGGGTGGAGAGAGAGAGAGAGGTGCTTGTGTAGACAAACAAGCAGTGATAGAAGCAGATCATCAAAAGATGTCAATGACAATGGTACAAAAGAACACATAGGTGTTAAAGTTAAAGTTGGTGATATTATCTAAACGAATGTGCTAAGTAAGAATGGATGGTAGGGCACTCAAGGTATAGCTCTAGTGGGGGTGGGGGGAGCATAAAAGATTTTAAAATATTTAAAAATAATGGAAATAGGTGGGAAAAGAAAAATCTATATAATTTATTGGAAAAAAAGGGGGGAAACAGAAATGGGGTGGGGATGGGGGAGGGAGCTCACGACCTAAAGTTGTTGAATTCAATATTCAGACCGGAAGGCTGTAAGGTGCCTAGTCGGAAGATGAGGTGTTGTTCCTCCAGTTTGCGTTGGGCTTCACTGGAACAATGCAGTAAGCCAAGGACAGACATGTGGGCAAGAGAGCAGGGTGGAGTGTTAAAATGGCAAGCGACAGGGAGGTTTGGGTCATTCTTGCGGACAGACCGCAGGTGTCCTGCAAAGCGGTCGCCCAGTTTACGTTTGGTCTCTCCAATGTACAGGAGACCACACTGGGAGCAACGAATGCAGTAGACTAAGTTGGGGGAAATGCAAGTGAAATGCTGCTTCACTTGAAAGGAGTGTTTGGGCCCTTGGACGGTGAGGAGAGAGGAAGTGAAGGGGCAGGTGTTGCATCTTTTGCGTGGGCATGGGGTGGTGCCATAGGAGGGGGTTGAGGAGTAGGGGGTGATGGAGGAGTGGACCAGGGTGTCCCGGAGGGAGCGATCCCTACGGAATGCCGATAAGGGGGGTGAAGGGAAGATGTGTTTGGTGGTGGCATCATGCTGGAGTTGGCGGAAATGGCGGAGGATGATCCTTTGAATGCGGAGGCTGGTGGGGTGATAAGTGAGGACAAGGGGGACCCTATCATGTTACTGGGAGGGAGGAGAAGGTGTGAGGGCGGATGCGCGGGAGATGGGCCAGACACGGTTGAGGGCCCTGTCAACGACCGTGGGTGGAAAACCTCGGTTAAGGAAGAAGGAGGACATGTCAGAGGAGCTGTTTTTGAAGGTAGCATCATCGGAACAGATGCGACGGAGGCGAAGGAACTGGGAGAATGGGATGGAGTCCTTACAGGAAGCGGGGTGTGAGGAGCTGTAGTCGAGGTAGCTGTGGGAGTCGGTGGGTTTGTAATGGGTATTGGTGGACAGTCTATCACCAGAGATTGAGACAGAGAGGTCAAGGAAGGGAAGGGATGTGTCAGAGATGAACCACGTGAAAATGATGGAGGGGTGGAGATTGGAAGCAAAATTAATAAATTTTTCCAAGTCCCGACGAGAGCATGAAGCGGCACCGAAGTAATCATCGATGTACCGGAGAAAGAGTTGTGGAAGGGGGCCGGGGTAGGACTGGAACAAGGAATGTTCCACACACCCCATAAAGAGACAGGCATAGCTGGGGCCCATGCGGGTACCCATAGCCACACCTTTTATTTGGAGGAAGTGAGAGGAGTTGAAGGAGAAATTGTTCAACGTGAGAACAAGTTCAGCCAGACGGAGGAGAGTAGTGGTGGATGGGGATTGTTCGGGCCTCTGTTCGAGGAAGAAGCTAAGGGCCCTCAGACCATCCTGGTGGGGGATGGAGGTGTAGAGGGATTGGACGTCCATGGTGAAGAGGAAGCGGTTGGGGCCAGGGAACTGGAAATTGTTGATGGGACGTAAGGTGTCAGAGGAATCACGGATGTAGGTGGGAAGGGACTGGACAAGGGGAGAGAGAAGGGAGTCAAGATAACGAGAAATGAGTTCTGTGGGGCAGGAGCAAGCTGAGACGATCGGTCTACCGGGGCAGTTCTGTTTGTGGATTTTGGGTAGGAGATAGAAGCGGGCCGTCTGAGGTTGGGCGACTATCAGGTTGGAAGCTGTGGGAGGGAGATCCCCAGAGGAGATGAGGTCAGTGACAGTCCTGGAAACAATGGCTTGATGTTCAGTGGTGGGGTCATGGTCCAGGGAGAGGTAGGAGGAAGTGTCTGCGAGTTGACGCTCAGCCTCCGCGAGGTAGAGGTCAGTGCGCCAGACAACAACAGCACCACCATTGTCAGCGGGTTTGATGACAATGTCAGGGTTGGACCTGAGAGAACGGAGTGCAGTAAGTTCAGAGAGAGACAGGTTAGAATGGGTGAGAGGAGCAGAGAAATTGAGACGACTGATGTCGCGCCGACAGTTCTCAATGAAAAGATCAAGAGAAGGTAAGAATCCAGAGGGAGGGGTCCAGGTGGAGGGAGAATATTGGAGATGGGTAAAAGGATCCGTTGAACTGGGAGAGGACTCCTGCCCAAAGAAGTGAGCCCGGAGACGAAGATGGCGGAAGAAGAGTTCAGCATCATGCCGAGCCCGAAATTCATGAGGTGAGGGCGTAAGGGTATGAAACTAAGTCCTTTGCGGAGCACTGAACGTTCAGCATCGGAGAGGGGAAGGTCAGGGGGTATAGTGAATACACGGCTGGGGCTGGGATTGGAAGATGGGGTGGGGATGGAGGGACAGGCAGGGGTGGAGGGTCCTAGATGGGTGTTGGTGTCGATGAGTTGTTGGAGCTTGCGTTCCTTAGCACTTGAGAGAAAGAGAAAAAGTTTCCTGTTGAGGCGTCGGATGAGCCGAAGGATAAAATGAAACTGGGGGCACGCGCAGCTTTGAAAAAGGGTACGGCGGTGCTGCTGGAGGGAGAGGTCGAGTGTGTTCATATGGCGGCGCATGGCACTGAGTGTGGATCTCAGAATGTGACAGGAACAGCAGTCCGAGAAACGTTTTATGTCCCGGAGATACCGGTAATCCTGGGTGGGTTCGAAACAAGAGGGATGGAATTTCAGTTGAAATCCACGTGGGGTAAATCAGAGACGGAGACAGTCACTGAGAAAGGAGATATGGCTGTGAAAGCGATATGTCCTGCATCTACCCTGTCTGGTCCTGTTAGAATTTTATAGGTTTCTATGAGATCCCCCCTCATTCTTCTGAACTCCAGCGAATATAATCCTAACCCACTCAATCTCCCCTCATATGTCAGTCCCCCCATCCCAGGAATCAGTCGGGTAAACCTTCGCTGCTCTCCCTCTATAGCAAGAACATCCTTCCTCAGATAAGGAGACCAGAACTGCGCACAATATTCCAGGTGTGGTCTCACCAAGGCCCCTGTACAATTGCAGCAAGACATCCCTGTTCCTGTACTCGAATCCTCTGGCTATGAAGGCTAACACACCATTTGCCTTCTTTACCGCCTGCTGCACCTGCATGTTTACATCAGCGACTGGTGTACAAGGACACCCAGGTCCCTCTGTACATCCACGTTTCCCAATCTCTTAAACGTTGAGTTTGAAAGCGGTATAGTTAATTCTGAACCTAGGCTCCTCAATGGGAACAAAGGGAATGATGGTAGTATGAGGGGCTTTTGGTGCATTGAGAAATAAATAACCCTAAAAGATTTGGCGTTGGACAGGCAATGGCTGGTATTTCAAGTACAGGTATACAAGCCTCTTCAGGCACAAACACCCAGAGGGAGAGGTGAACGAACGGCGGCGAAGCAAACAGAAGTTAAAGATTGCGTTGGGTTGGGAGGAAGTGGCTGATAAGGGTGCCGGAATAAGAGAATCATGAATGCGGGCTAGTGAGTGAGATGAAGGAGGAGTGTAAGAGCATCTCTCAGTGTGTTACACGGCAAAGGTCGGCTGGCACAAGTGTGGGGCCCATTACAGGCGGAGAGCAGGGCGGGGGGGGAAATGGCGGGGCCGCGAAACAGTTTCTGTTTGTCCCTATCTTCAGGGGGAGAAGACACGGGGAACCTCCCAGAAATACTCGGGCGAGCGGGGGACCCGTCAGACTGAGGGTCTAAAGGAAACGAGTGTTGGTAAAGAGCACGTGTTTGAACAGTGAACGGGGCTGGAGGTTGGTAAACCCCGCCGGACCCCGGGTAAGCGCCAGCCCCGAGTGTCGAAGGAGGTGGGCTGCAGAGATGCCGGAGACCTCGGTGGTGCCTCCCAATGTCTCCAGGCCTCTGGAAAGGTTCCCCACCGACCAGGAAGTGGTAAACGTGACCCCCTACCACCCCTTCTCCCCCCCCGACTATTTAAGAACGGAGGGAGAATGAGAGTGGAGAAGGACAGGCCCGTTCGGTTCAACATCAGCAGTAGGGAAAATCCCAGAGTGCAGAAGAGGCCCTTCGGCCCATCGAGTCTGTACCCACACCATGAGAAACCCCTGACCTACCTCCCTAACCCCACTGACCAGCACTGGGCCCCCACAGCCTCGAACGTTATGAGGTGACGAGCGCTCATCCAGGTACTTTTTAAAGGGTGTCAGTCTAACCCGCCTCCACCACCCTCCCAGGCAGCGCATTCCACACCCTCACCACCCTCTGGGTAAAAAAAAACTGTTCGGACCCCTTATCGCAGCAGCTTTACAGAGCAAGAAGGAGTCCATTCGGCCCATCGAGGCTCCCCTGGCTCTCTGAAGGAGCATCCCACCTAGTCCCTCTCTCCTGACTCATCCCCCCCTGTAACCTTGCACATTCTCCCCTTCCGTGTCCCAATCCGATTCCCCTTTGAATAGCCTCGATCGAACCTGCCTCCACCACCCTTACAGAAAGTTCCTTCCACACTCCAACCCACCCTCTGGGTGAGAAAACTTGCCCCCCACATCACATTTACTCCTTTAGCCCATTATCTTGAGACCCTGTGACCCTCTGGTCCTCGATGTTGACTTGAGTGGGCTCAGTTTCTCACTACTTGCCCTGCCCGTTACCCCCTCGGGATCTTGAACACCCCCATCCAAACCCCTCTCAGCCTTCGTTCCTCCAACGAGAACAGTCCCAACCTCTCCAATCCCTGGTCACAGCTCCAGCCCTTCATCCCGGGAATCGTTCTCGAGTGAATCTCCCCTGTACCCCCTCCAAATCCTTCAGCTCCTTCGTCGAGTGTGGGGCCCAGGACTGGACACAGTTTCTCCAGATGGGGCCTAACTAGTGTGTTGTAGGACTGGACACTTCATAAATAACGGCAGGATCGGGTTTGAAAGGGAAATCCTGTTTGACAAACCTACCGGAGCCCTTTGAGAATGTTACTTGCAGCATGGATAAAGGGAAATATAGTAACTGGGAGCAGGAGGAGGCCATTCGGCCCTTCCAGCCCTGCTCCCCCCCATTCATCATGATAATGGCTGATCATCCAACTCAATATCCTGCTCCCCGCTTTCTCCCCATACCCTCTGATCCCTTTCACCCCCCAAGAGCTCCATCTAACTACTTCTTGACAACACACAATGTTTGGGCCTCAACTCCTTTCTGTGGTGTTGAATCCCACCGGCTCACCGCTCTCTGGGTGAAGACATTTCTCCTCATCTCAGTCCTAAATGGTCTACCCCGTATCCTCAGACTGTGACCCCCCTGGTTCTGGACCCCCCACCACCATCGGGAACATCCTTCCTGCATCTACCCTGTCTGGTCCTGTTAGAATTTTATAGGTTTCTATGAGATCCCCCCTCATTCTTCTGAACTCCAGCGAATATAATCCTAACCCACTCGATCTCTCCTCATATGTCAGTCCCCCCATCCCAGGAATCAGTCTGGTAAACCTTCGCTGCTCTCCCTCTATAGCAAGAACATCCTTCCTCAGATAAGGAGACCAGAACTGCGCACAATATTCCAGGTGTGGTCTCACCAAGGCCCCTGTACAATTGCAGCAAGACATCCCTGTTCCTGTACTCGAATCCTCTGGCTATGAAGGCCAACACACCATTTGCCTTCTTTACCGCCTGCTGCACCTGCATGTTTACATCAGCGACTGGTGTACAAGGACACCCAGGTCCCTCTGTACATCCACGTTTCCCAATCTCTTAAACGTTGAGTTTGAAAGCGGTATAGTTAATTCTGAAGCTAGGCTCCTCAATGGGAACAAAGGGTATGATGGTGATATGAGGGGCTTTTGGTGAATTGGGAAATAAATAACCCTAAAAGATTTGGCGTTGGACAGGCAATGGCTGGTATTTCAAGTACAGGTATACAAGCCTCTTCAGGCACAAACACCCAGAGGGAGAGGTGAACGAACGGCGGCCAAGCAAACAGAAGTTAAAGATTGCGTTGGGTTGGGAGGAAGTGGCTGATAAGGGTGCCGGAGAAAGAGAATCATGAATGCGGGCTAGTGAGTGAGATGAAGGAGGAGTGTAAGAGGATCTCTCGGTGTGTTACACGGCAAAGATCGGCTGGCACAAGCGTGGGGCCCATTACAGGCGGAGAGCAGGGGGTGGGGGGAAATGGCGGGGCCGCGAAACAGTTACTGTTTGTCCCTATCTTCAGGGGGAGAAGACACGGGGAACCTCCCAGAAATACTCGGGCGAGCGGGGGACCCGTCAGACTGAGGGTCTAAAGGAAACGAGTGTTGGTAAAGAGCACGTGTTTGAACAGTGAACGGGGCTGGAGGTTGGTAAACCCCACCGGACCCCGGGTAAGCGCCAGCCCCGAGTGTCGAAGGAGGTGGGCTGCAGAGATGCCGGAGACCTCGGTGGTGCCTCCCAATGTCTCCAGGCCTCTGGAAAGGTTCCCCACGGACCAGGAAGTGGTAAACGTGACCCCCTACCACCCCTTCTCGCCCCCCCCGACTATTTATGAACGGAGGGAGAATGAGAGTGGAGAAGGACAGGCCCGTTCGGTTCAACATCAGCAGTAGGGAAAATCCCACAGAGTGCAGAAGAGGCCCTTCGGCCCATCGAGTCTGTACCCACACCGTGAGAAACACCTGGCCTACCTCCCTAACCCCATTGACCAGCACTTGGCCCCCACAGCCTTGAATGTTATGAGTTTCCGAGCGCTCGTCCAGGTACTTTTTAAAGGATGTGAGGCTAACCCGCCTCCACCTCCCTCCCAGGCAGCGCATTCCACACCCTCACCACCCTCTGGGGAAAAAAAAACTGTTCGGACCCCTTATCGCAGCAGCTTTACAGAGCAAGAAGGAGTCCATTCGGCCCATCGAGACACCCCTGGCTCTCTGAAGGAGCATCCCACCTAGTCCCGCTCTCCTGACTCATCCCCCCCCCCCCGTAACCTTGCACATTCTCCCCTTCCGTGTCCCAGTCCGATTCCCCTTTGAATAGCCTCGATCGAACCTGCCTCCACCACCCTTACAGAAAGTTCCTTCCACACTCCAACCCACCCTCTGGGTGAGAAAACTTGCCCCCCACATCACATTTACTCCTTTAGCCCATTATCTTGAGACCCTGTGACCCTCTGGTCCTCGATGTTGACTTGAGTGGGCTCAGTTTGTCACGACTTCCCCTGCCCGTTACCCCCTCGGGATCTTGAACACCCCCATCCAAACCCCTCTCAGCCTTCGTTCCTCCAACGAGAACAGTCCCAACCTCTCCAATCCCTGGTCACAGCTCCAGCCCTTCATCCCAGGAATCGTTCTCGAGTGAATCTCCCCTGTACCCCCTCCAAATCCTTCAGCTCCTTCCTCGAGTGTGGGGCCCAGGACTGGACACAGGTTCTCCAGATGGGGCCTAACTAGTGTGTCGTAGGACTGGACACTTCGTAAATAACGGCAGGATCGGGTTTGAAAGGGAAATCCTGTTTGACAAACCTACCGGAGCCCTTTGAGAATGTTACTTGCAGCATGGATAAAGGGAAATATAGTAACTGGGAGCAGGAGGAGGCCATTCAGCCCTTCCAGCCCTGCTCCCCCCCATTCATCATGATAATGGCTGATCATCCAACTCAATATCCTGCTCCCCGCTTTCTCCCCATACCCTCTGATCCCTTTCACCCCCCAAGAGCTC
This sequence comes from Isurus oxyrinchus, assembly GCA_026770705.1. Classification (NCBI taxonomy): domain Eukaryota; kingdom Metazoa; phylum Chordata; class Chondrichthyes; order Lamniformes; family Lamnidae; genus Isurus; species Isurus oxyrinchus. Next base: position 44,874 of record JANJGN010002406.1, read on the forward strand.
CATCTAACTCCCTCTTGACAACACACAATGTTTGGGCCTCAACTCCTTTCTGTGGTGTTGAATCCCACCGGCTCACCGCTCTCTGGGTGAAGACATTTCTCCTCATCTCAGTCCTAAATGGTCTACCCCGTATCCTCAGACTGTGACCCCCCCTGGTTCTGGACCCCCCCCACCACCATCGGGAACATCCTTCCTGCATCTACCCTGTCTGGTCCTGTTAGAATTTTATAGGTTTCTATGAGATTCCCCCTCATTCTTCTGAACTCCAGCGAATATAATCCTAACCCACTCGATCTCCCCTCATATGTCAGTCCCCCCATCCCAGGAATCAGTCTGGTAAACCTTCGCTGCTCTCCCTCTATAGCAAGAATATCCTTCCTCAGATAAGGAGACCAGAACTGCGCACAATATTCCTGGTGTGGTCTCACCAAGGCCCCTGTACAATTGCAGCAAGACATCCCTGTTCCTGTACTCGAATCCTCTGGCTATGAAGGCCAACACACCATTTACCTTCTTTACCGCCTGCTGCACCTGCATGTTTACATCAGCGACTGGTGTACAAGGACACCCAGGTCTCGTTGCACATCCCCCTCTCTCAGTTTATAGAATGTGAGTGGTGAGGAGGGTGTTAAGAGGCTTCGAGGTGGTTTAGACAGGTTGAGTGAGTGGGCAAATACATGGCAGACGCTGTTTAATGTGGATAAGTGTGAAATTATCCAGTTTGATGGGAAAAACAGAAAGGCAGGGGCATTATTGAAATGGCGAGAGATTGGGAAACGTGGATGTACAGAGGGATCTGGGCGTCCTTGTACACCAGTCGCTGAAAGCAAGCATGCAGGTGCAGCAGGGGATGTAGAAGGTAAATGGTGCGTTGGCCTTCATTGCGAGAGGACTCGAGTACAGGAACAGGGATGTCCTACTGCAGCTGTACAGGGCCCCGGTGAGACCACACCTGGAGTATGGTGTGCAGTTTCGATCTCCTTACCTGAGAGAGGATAGACCTGCCGTAGAGGGAGAGCAGCGAAGGTTCACCAGACTGATTCCTGGGACGGCAGGATTGTCGTAGGGGGAGAGATTGGGTCGACTGGGCCTGTATTCACTGGAGTTTAGAACGATGAGAGGGGGGGGTCTCACTGAAAGGTATAAAATTCTGACAGGGATGGACAGACCGGATGCAGGGAGGATGTTCCCGAGGGTGGGAGGTGGTGGGAGAGAGTCTAGAACAAGGGGTCACAGTCTTGAGGATACGGGGTAGACCATTCGGGACTGAGATGAGCAGGAACTTCATCACTCGTGTATCTGTGGAATTCTCCACCACATAAGCTGCGGAGGCCGATTCACTGAATGTATTTAAGGAAATAGGTAGATTTCTAGATTGTAAATGCATCAAGGGGTCTGGGGGGAGAGAGAGCGGGAGTACGGAGTTGAGATTGAGGGTCAGCCATGATCACAATGAACGGGGGGGCAGGCTCGAGCGGCTGAATGGCCTCCTCCTGCTCCTAGTTTCTATGAAACCATTGTTGATTGTTGTTAAAAACCCGCTTCTGGGTCACTAATGCCCCTTTAGGGAGTGAAGTCTGCCCTCCTTACCCCGGTCTGGCCCTACACGTGACTCCAGACCCACAGCAATGTGGTTGACTCTTAAATATCCCTCTGAAAGGACCGAACCAGCCCCTCACACCACTAAAAGCTGTAAAAGGGGTGAAACCGGGCAGACCGCCCGACACTGACCGAGGGACTGGAAACGGTATCACTGCAGGAGGTCCTCAGGGTGAGTGTCCTCGGCCCAACCATCTTCAGCTGTTTCATCAATGACCTTCCTTCCATCATAAGGTCAGAAGTGGGGATGTTCGCTGATGGTTGCACAATGTTCAGCACCATTCACAACTCCTCAGATACTGAAGCAGCCCCGTGTCCAAATGCAGCAAGACCCTGGACAATATCCAGGCTCGGGGCTGACAAGTGGCCAGTAACATTCACACCCCACACACAAGTGTCAGGCAGTAACCATCTCCAACAAGAGAGAATCCAACCATCGCCGCCTTGATGTTCAATGGCATCACCATCACTGAATCCCCCACTATCTACATCCTGGGGGTTCCCATTGACCAGAAACTGAACTGGAGACCAGCCATGTAAATACTGCGGCTACAAGAGCAGGTCAGAGGCTGGGAATCCTGCGGTGAGTAATGAGTAACAGGGGCAGCAGACACATGGGGAACACCCACCACCTAGAAGTTCCCATCTGAGCCCCTCACCATCCTGACTTGGAAATTTTTCGGCCGTTCCTTCACTGTCGCTGGGTCAAAATCCTGGAACTACCTCCCTAACAGCACTGTGGGTGTACCTACACCACACGGACAAAATCCTGGAACTCCCTCCCTAACAGCACTGTGGGTGTACCTACACCACAGGGACAAAATCCTGGAACACCCACCCTAACAGCGCTGTGGGTGTACCTACACCACAGGGACAAAATCCTGGAACTCCCTCCCTAACAGCACCGTGGGTGTACCTACACCACAGGGACAAAATCCTGGAACTCCCTCCCTAACAGCACTGTGGGTGTACCTACACCACATGGACAAAATCCTGGAACTCCCTCCCTAACAGCGCTGTGGGTGTACCTACACCACAGGGACAAAATCCTGGAACACCCTCCCTAACAGCACTGTGGGTGTACCTACACCACACGGACAAAATCCTGGAACTCCCTCCCTAACAGCGCTGTGGGTGTACCTACACCACAGGGGACAAAATCCTGGAACTCCCTCCCTAACAGCGCTGTGGGTGTACCTACACCACAGGGACAAAATCCTGGAACTCCCTCCCTAACAGCACTGTGGGTGTACCTACACCACACAGGGGACAAAATCCTGAAACTCCCTCCCTAACAGCACTGTGGGTGTACCTACACCACAGGGGACAAAATCCTGGAACTCCCTCCCTAACAGCGCCGTGGGTGTACCTACACCACAGGGACAAAATCCTGGAACTCCCTCCCTAACAGCACTGTGGGTGTACCTACACCACAGGGGACAAAATCCTGGAACTCCCTCCCTAACAGCACTGTGGGTGTACCTACACCACAGGGACAAAATCCTGGAACTCCCTCCCTAACAGCACTGTGGGTGTACCTACACCACAGGGGACAAAATCCTGGAACTCCCTCCCTAACAGCGCCGTGGGTGTACCTACACCACAGGGACTGCAGCGGGTCAAGAAGGCAGCTCACCCAATCACCTTCTGAAGGGGGCAATTAGGGATGGGGCAATAAATGCTGGGAACAACCACATCCGGTATAAAAGAGTGAGAAAAATCTCTCTGTAAAGCATTGTTGTCCAGTCGGATTTCATTGCTCTCCTACTTGTTACCTACAAGTCACCATATTTGCCATTTGGTCCAAAAGTATGTGGAATATTAATACAACAGACCTGCAATCTTGATAAAAATGTGTTGGAGGTTGTGAACCATCAGTAATCGAGACTGATCCGCTCGCTGCCAGATCCACAGCTGCTAAAGGGTCAGGTGTTCCACAGTATCCCCTAGCGGAGACAGCCCGCTGCCTCCACTCTCAAAGGGTGGTGACAATCTGTTAACTGAAGTGTCCCGTCTCTGGCAATCGAGCCTGCCCCGGTTTATGTGCGAGGAACAAATCCCTTCAAGGGTACACGGTCTCTCTTTGATCAGAGTTGATTTATTAAGAGACTCGAGGAGGGAAAAGAATCACCAACTCTCTGCCTATTGACTTCTTCTCTCTTTGCCTCTCACCTTGCTAACTGTCCGTCGCCTGCCTTTTCCAAATCCAGCCGCCAGACATTTAATAAACGTTTCACTGGTGACCAACCTCCTGAGGTGAGGGTGACCGCCGTGAGGGGAGAGTGACTGCCCCTGACATCGAGGCAGCATTTGACCGAGTGTGGCATCAAGGGGCCCTGGCAACACTGGAGACAATGGGAATCAGGGGGGGAAACTCTCCGCTGGTTGGAGTCATACCCAGCACAAAGGAAGATGGTTGTGTGGTTGTTGGGGGGTCGGTCATCTCAGCTCCAGGACATCACTGCAGGAGTTCCTCAGGGTGAGTGTCCTCGGCCCAGCCATCTTCAGCTGCTTCATCCATAACCTTCCTCCCATCATAAGGTCAGGAGTGGGGATGTTCACTGATGGTTGCACAATGTTCAGCACCATTCACAACTCCTCAGATACTGAAGCAGCCCCGTGTCCAAATGCAGCAAGACCTGGACAATATCCAGGCTCGGGGCTGACAAGTGGCCAGTAACATTCACACCCCACACACAAGTGTCAGGCAGTAACCATCTCCAACAAGAGAGAATCCAACCATCGCCGCCTTGATGTTCAATGGCATCACCATCACTGAATCCCCCACTATCTACATCCTGGGGGTTCCCATTGACCAGAAACTGAACTGGGGACCCAGCCATGTAAATACTGCGGCTACAAGAGCAGGTCAGAGGCTTGGAATCCTGCGGTGAGTAATGAGTAACAGGGGCAGCAGACACATGGGGATCACCCACCACCTAGAAGTTCCCATCTGAGCCCCTCACCATCCTGACTTTGAAATTTTTCGGCCGTTCCTTCACTGTCGCTGGGTCAAAATCCTGGAACTACCTCCCTAACAGCACTGTGGGTGTACCTACACCACAGGGACAAAATCCTGGAACTCCCTCCCTAACAGCACCGTGGGTGTACCTACACCACATGGACAAAATCCTGGAACTCCCTCCCTAACAGCACTGTGGGTGTACCTACACCACAGGGACAAAATCCTGGAACTCCCTCCCTAACAGCACTGTGGGTGTACCTACACCACACGGACAAAATCCTGGAACTCCCTCCCTAACAGCGCTGTGGGTGTACCTACACCACAGGGACAAAATCCTGGAACACCCTCCCTAACAGCACTGTGGGTGTACCTACACCACACGGACAAAATCCTGGAACTCCCTCCCTAACAGCGCTGTGGGTGTACCTACACCACAGGGGACAAAATCCTGGAACTCCCTCCCTAACAGCGCTGTGGGTGTACCTACACCACAGGGACAAAATCCTGGAACTCCCTCCCTAACAGCACTGTGGGTGTACCTACACCACACAGGGGACAAAATCCTGAAACTCCCTCCCTAACAGCACTGTGGGTGTACCTACACCACAGGGGACAAAATCCTGGAACTCCCTCCCTAACAGCACTGTGGGTGTACCTACACCACAGGGACAAAATCCTGGAACTCCCTCCCTAACAGCGCCGTGGGTGTACCTACACCACAGGGACAAAATCCTGGAACTCCCTCCCTAACAGCACAGTGGATGTACCTACACCACAGGGACTGCAGCGGGTCAAGAAGGCAGCTCACCCAATCACCTTCTGAAGGGGGCAATTAGGGATGGGGCAATAAATGCTGGGAACAACCACATCCGGTATAAAAGAGTGAGAAAAATCTCTCTGTAAAGCATTGTTGTCCAGTCGGATTTCATTGCTCTCCTACTTGTTACCTACAAGTCACCATATTTGCCATTTGGTCCAAAAGTATGTGGAATATTAATACAACAGACCTGCAATCTTGATAAAAATGTGTTGGAGGTTGTGAACCATCAGTAATCGAGACTGATCCGCTCGCTGCCAGATCCACAGCTGCTAAAGGGTCAGGCGTTCCACAGTATCCCCTAGCGGAGCCAGCCCGCTGCCTCCACTCTCAAAGGGTGGTGACAATCTGTTAACTGAAGTGTCCCGTCTCTGGCAATCGAGCCTGCCCCGGTTTATGTGCGAGGAACAAATCCCTTCAAGGGTACACGGTCTCTCTTTGATCAGAGTTGATTTATTAAGAGACTCGAGGAGGGAAAAGAATCACCAACTCTCTGCCTATTGACTTCTTCTCTCTTTGCCTCTCACCTTGCTAACTGTCCGTCGCCTGCCTTTTCCAAATCCAGCCGCCAGACATTTAATAAACGTTTCACTGGTGACCAACCTCCTGAGGTGAGGGTGACCGCCGTGAGGGGAGAGTGACTGCCCCTGACATCGAGGCAGCATTTGACCGAGTGTGGCATCAAGGGGCCCTGGCAACACTGGAGACAATGGGAATCAGGGGGGGAAACTCTCCGCTGGTTGGAGTCATACCCAGCACAAAGGAAGATGGTTGTGTGGTTGTTGGGGGGTCGGTCATCTCAGCTCCAGGACATCACTGCAGGAGTTCCTCAGGGTGAGTGTCCTCGGCCCAGCCATCTTCAGCTGCTTCATCCATAACCTTCCTTCCATCATAAGGTCAGAAGTGGGGATGTTCACTGATGGTTGCACAATGTTCAGCACCATTCACAACTCCTCAGATACTGAAGCAGCCCCGTGTCCAAATGCAGCAAGACCTGGACAATATCCAGGCTCGGGGCTGACAAGTGGCCAGTAACATTCACACCCCACACACAAGTGTCAGGCAGTAACCATCTCCAACAAGAGAGAATCCAACCATCGCCGCCTTGATGTTCAATGGCATCACCATCACTGAATCCCCCACTATCTACATCCTGGGGGTTCCCATTGACCAGAAACTGAACTGGGGACCCTGCCATATAAATACTGTGGTTACAAGAGCAGGTCAGAGGCTGGGAATCCTGCGGTGAGTAATGAGTAACAGGGGCAGCAGACACATGGGGATCACCCACCACCTAGAAGTTCCCATCTGAGCCCCTCACCATCCTGACTTTGAAATTTTTCGGCCGTTCCTTCACTGTCGCTGGGTCAAAATCCTGGAACTACCTCCCTAACAGCACTGTGGGTGTACCTACACCACAGGGACAAAATCCTGGAACTCCCTCCCTAACAGCACCGTGGGTGTACCTACACCACATGGACAAAATCCTGGAACTCCCTCCCTAACAGCACTGTGGGTGTACCTACACCACAGGGACAAAATCCTGGAACTCCCTCCCTAACAGCACTGTGGGTGTACCTACACCACAGGGACAAAATCCTGGAACTACCTCCCTAACAGTGCTGTGGGTGTACCTACACCACACGGACAAAATCCTGGAACTCCCCCCCTAACAGCACTGTGGGTGTACCTACACCACAGGGACAAAATCCTGGAACTCCCTCCCTAACAGCACCGTGGGTGTACCTACACCACAGGGACAAAATCCTGGAACTCCCTCCCTAACAGCACTGTGGGTGTACCTACACCACAGGGACAAAATCCTGGAACTCCCTCCCTAACAGCACCGTGGGTGTACCTACACCACAGGGACAAAATCCTGGAACTCCCTCCCTAACAGCACTGTGGGTGTACCTACACCACAGGGACAAAATCCTGGAACTCCCTCCCTAACAGCACTGTGGGTGTACCTACACCACAGGGACAAAATCCTGGAACTCCCTCCCTAACAGCGCCGTGGGTGTACCTGCACCACAGGGACAAAATCCTGGAACTCCCTCCCTAACAGCGCTGTGGGTGTACCTACACCACAGGGACAAAATCCTGGAACTCCCTCCCTAACAGCGCTGTGGGTGTACCTACACCACAGGGGACAAAATCCTGGAACTCCCTCCCTAACAGCGCTGTGGGTGTACCTACACCACAGGGACAAAATCCATGAACTCGCTCCCTAACAGCGCTGTGGGTGTACCTACACCACAGGGACAAAATCCTGGAACTCCCTCCCTAACAGCACTGTGGGTGTACTTACACCACAGGGACAAAATCCTGGAACTCCCTCCCTAACAGCGCTGTGGGTGTACCTACACCACAGGGACAAAATCCTGGAACTCCCTCCCTAACAGCACCGTGGGTGTACCTACACCACAGGGAGCTGCAGCGGTTCAGGAAGGCAGCTCACCCACCACCTTCTCAAGGGGTAATTAGGGATGGGCAATAAATGCTGGGCCTAGCCAGGGACACTCCCACATCCTGTGAATGAATAATAAAAGTAATGTTTCATTATGCTAGGAAGAAGATGGCGAGAGATTATAAAATAATGGGTATAAACTCTAAAGAGGCTGCAGGGGGAGAGTACATAAGCCCGTGTAGGAGGCAGGACAGGTGGTGAGAGCAGTTATTGAAGCAGACAGTGCCCTGGGTTTTATTTATAGGGGCAGAGTACACAAGAGCAGGGAGGTGATGTTGAACGTCTATAAGACACCCGTTCGGCCTCAGCTGGGGGTATTGTGTCCAGTCCTGGGCACCTCCCTTTAGGGAGGGTGTGAAGGCATTGGAGAGAGAGAGAGAGAGAGCGGAAAAGATTCCTGAGAATGGTTCCAGGGATGAGGAACTGCGGTTGGGTGGATCGACTGGAGAATTCGGGACTGTTCTCCTTGGGGAAGAGAAGGTTGGGAGAGGAGATGTGATAGACGTGTTCGAAACGATGAGGGCTCTGGGCAGAGTAGACGGGGGAGAACAGGGACAGGGTAATACAGGGATAATAGATGACTTCAATTGACTGAGAGACTAGGGAAAACCGAATTCGCAATAATCCTGTGGAGGATGAATTCCTGGAGTGAGGTGGAGAAGGGTTTCTGGACAAATACGTTGAAGAACCCATTGGGGATCAGGTCATGTTCGATTTACTATTATTTAATGAGAAAGGACTAATTTAAGGACGTGGCTGTAGAGAGCCTTTAGGAAATAGTGATCATAACATGGTGGAATTTCACGTTGAGTTTGAAAGCGGTATAGTTAATTCTGAACCTAGGCTCCTCAATGGGAACAAAGGGAATGATGGTGATATGAGGGGCTTTTGGTGCATTGTGGAAATAAATAACCCTAAAAGATTTGGCGTTGGACAGGCAATGGCTGGTATTTCAAGTACAGGTATACAAGCCTCTTTAGGCACAAACACCCAGAGGGAGAGGTGAACGAACGGCGGCCAAGCAAACAGAAGTTAAAGATTGCGTTGGGTTGGGAGGAAGTGGCTGATAAGGGTGCCGGAGAAAGAGAATCATGAATGCGGGCTAGTGAGTGAGATGAAGGAGGAGTGTAAGAGCATCTCTCGGTGTGTTACACGGCAAAGGTCGGCTGGCACAAGCGTGGGGCCCATTACAGGCGGAGAGCAGGGCGGGGGGGGAAATGGCGGGGCCGCGAAACAGTTACTGTTTGTCCCTATCTTCAGGGGGAGAAGACACGGGGAACCTCCCAGAAATACTCGGGCGAGCGGGGGACCCGTCAGACTGAGGGTCTAAAGGAAACGAGTGTTGGTAAAGAGCACGTGTTTGAACAGTGAACGGGGCTGGAGGTTGGTAAACCCCGCCGGACCCCGGGTAAGCGCCAGCCCCGAGTGTCGAAGGAGGTGGGCTGCAGAGATGCCGGAGACCTCGGTGGTGCCTCCCAATGTCTCCAGGCCTCTGGAAAGGTTCCCCACAGACCAGGAAGTGGTAAACGTGACCCCCTACCACCCCTTCCCCCCCCGACTATTTATGAACGGAGGGAGAATGAGAGTGGAGAAGGACAGGCCCGTTCGGTTCAACATCAGCAGTAGGGAAAATCCCACAGAGTGCAGAAGAGGCCCTTCGGCCCATCGAGTCTGTACCCACACCATGAGAAACCCCTGACCTACCTCCCTAACCCCACTGACCAGCACTGGGCCCCCACAGCCTCGAACGTTATGAGGTGCTGAGCGCTCGTCCAGGTACTTTTTAAAGGGTGTGAGTCTAACCCACCTCCACCTCCCTCCCAGGCAGCGCATTCCACACCCTCACCACCCTCTGGGTAAAAAAAAACTGTTCGGACCCCTTATCGCAGCAGCTTTACAGAGCAAGAAGGAGTCCATTCAGCCCATCGAGGCCCCCCTGGCTCTCTGAAGGAGCATCCCACCTAGTCCCGCTCTCCTGACTCATCTCCCCCCGTAACCTTGCACATTCTCCCCTTCCGTGTCCCAATCCGATTCCCCTTTGAATAGCCTCGATCGAACCTGCCTCCACCACCCTTACAGAAAGTTCCTTCCACACTCCAACCCACCCTCTGGGTGAGAAAACTTGCCCCCCACATCACATTTACTCCTTTAGCCCATTATCTTGAGACCCTGTGACCCTCTGGTCCTCGATGTTGACTTGAGTGGGCTCAGTTTCTCACTACTTGCCCTGCCCGTTACCCCCTCGGGATCTCGAACACCCCCATCCAAACCCCTCTCAGCCTTCGTTCCTCCAACGAGAACAGTCCCAACCTCTCCAATCCCTGGTCACAGCTCCAGCCCTTCATCCCGGGAATCGTTCTCGAGTGAATCTCCCCTGAACCCCCTCCAAATCCTTCAGCTCCTTCCTCGAGTGTGGGGCCCAGGACTGGACACAGGTTCTCCAGATGGGGCCTAACTAGTGTGTGGTAGGACTGGACACTTCATAAATAACGGCAGGATCGGGTTTGAAAGGGAAATCCTGTTTGACAAACCTACCGGAGCCCTTTGAGAATGTTACTTGCAGCATGGATAAAGGGAAATATAGTAACTGGGAGCAGGAGGAGGCCATTCAGCCCTTCCAGCCCTGCTCCCCCCATTCATCATGATCATGGCTGATCATCCAACTCAATATCCTGCTCCCCGCTTTCTCCCCATACCCTCTGACCCCTTTCACCCCCCAAGAGCTCCATCTAACTACTTCTTGACAACACACAATGTTTGGGCCTCAACTCCTTTCTGTGGTGTTGAATCCCACCGGCTCACCGCTCTCTGGGTGAAGACGTTTCTCCTCATCTCAGTCCTAAATGGTCTACCCCGTACCCTCAGACTGTGACCCCCTGGTTCTGGACCCCCCCCTCCCCCCACCACCATCGGGAACATCCTTCCTGCATCTACCCTGTCTGGTCCTGTTAGAATTTTATAGGTTTCTATGAGATCCCCCCTCATTCTTCTGAACTCCAGCGAATATAATCCTAACCCACTCGATCTCCCCTCATATGTCAGTCCCCCCATCCCAGGAATCAGTCTGGTAAACCTTCGCTGCTCTCCCTCTATAGCAAGAACATCCTTCCTCAGATAAGGAGACCAGAACTGCGCACAATATTCCAGGTGTGGTCTCACCAAGGCCCCTGTACAATTGCAGCAAGACATCCCTGTTCCTGTACTCGAATCCTCTGGCTATGAAGGCCAACACACCATTTACCTTCTTTACCGCCTGCTGCACCTGCATGTTTACATCAGCGACTGGTGTACAAGGACACCCAGGTCCCTCTGTACATCCACGTTTCCCAATCTCTTAAACGTTGAGTTTGAAAGCGGTATAGTTAATTCTGAACCTAGGCTCCTCAATGGGAACAAAGGGAATGATGGTGGTATGAAAGGCTTTTGGTGCATTGGGAAATAAATAACCCTAAAAGATTTGGCGTTGGACAGGCAATGGCTGGTATTTCAAGTACAGGTATACAAGCCTCTTCAGGCACAAACACCCAGAGGGAGAGGTGAACGAACGACGGCGAAGCAAACAGAAGTTAAAGATTGCGTTGGGTTGGGAGGAAGTGGCTGATAAGGGTGCCGGAAAATGAGAATCATGAATGCGGGCTAGTGAGTGAGATGAAGGAGGAGTGTAAGAGCATCTCTCGGTGTGTTACACGGCAAAGGTCGGCTGGCACAAGCGTGGGGCCCATTACAGGCGGAGAGCAGGGGAGGGGGGAAATGGCGGGGCCGCGAAACAGTTACTGTTTGTCCCTATCTTCAGGGGGAGAAGACACGGGGAACCTCCCAGAAAGACTCGGGCGAGCGGGGGACCCGTCAGACTGAGGGTCTAAAGGAAACGAGTGTTGGTAAAGAGCACGTGTTCGAACAGTGAACGGGGCTGGAGGTTGGTAAACCCCGCCGGACCCCGGGTAAGCGCCAGCCCCGAGTGTCGAAGGAGGTGGGCTGCAGAGATGCCGGAGACCTCGGTGGTGCCTCCCAATGTCTCCAGGCCTCTGGAAAGGTTCCCCACGGACCAGGAAGTGGTAAACGTGACCCCCTACCACCCCTTCTCCCCCCCCCGACTATTTAAGAACGGAGGGAGAATGAGAGTGGAGAAGGACAGGCCCGTTCGGTTCAACATCAGCAGTAGGGAAAATCCCACAGAGTGCAGAAGAGGCCCTTCGGCCCATCGAGTCTGTACCCACACCGTGAGAAACCCCTGACCTACCTCCCTAACCCCATTGACCAGCACTCGGCCCCCACAGCCTCGAACGTTATGAGGTGCCGGGCGCTCGTCCAGGTACTTTTTAAAGGGTGTGAGTCTAACCCACCTCCACCTCCCTCCCAGGCAGCGCATTCCACACCCTCACCACCCTCTGGGTAAAAAAAACTGTTCGGACCTCTTATCGCAGCAGCTTTACAGAGCAAGGAGGAGTCCATTCGGCCCATCGAGGCCCCCCTGGCTCTCTGAAGGAGCATCCCACCTAGTCCAGCTCTCCTGACTCATCTCCCCCCGTAACCTCGCACATTCTCCCCTTCCGTGTCCCAGTCCGATTCCCCTTTGAATAGCCTCGATCGAACCTGCCTCCACCACCCTTACAGAAAGTTCCTTCCACACTCCAACCCACCCTCTGGGTGAGAAAACTTGCCCCCCACATCACATTTACTCCTTTAGCCCATTATCTTGAGACCCTGTGACCCTCTGGTCCTCGATGTTGACTTGAGTGGGCTCAGTTTCTCACTACTTCCCCGGCCCGTTACCCCCTCGGGATCTTGAACACCCCCATCCAAACCCCTCTCAGCCTTCGTTCCTCCAACGAGAACAGTCCCAACCTCTCCAATCCCTGGTCACAGCTCCAGCCCTTCATCCCGGGAATCGTTCTCGAGTGAATCTCCCCTGTACCCCCTCCAAATCCTTCAGCTCCTTCCTCGAGTGCGGGGCCCAGGACTGGACACAGTTTCTCCAGATGGGGCCTAACTAGTGTGTTGTAGGACTGGACACTTCATAAATAACGGCAGGATCGGGTTTGAAAGGGAAATCCTGTTTGACAAACCTACCGGAACCCTTTGAGAATGTTACTTGCAGCATGGATAAAGGGAAATATAGTAACTGGGAGCAGGAGGAGGCCATTCGGCCCTTCCAGCCCTGCTCCCCCCCATTCATCATGATAATGGCTGATCATCCAACTCAATATCCTGCTCCCCGCTTTCTCCCCATACCCTCTGATCCCTTTCACCCCCCAAGAGCTCCATCTAACTACTTCTTGACAACACACAATGTTTGGGCCTCAACTCCTTTCTGTGGTGTTGAATCCCACCGGCTCACCGCTCTCTGGGTGAAGACATTTCTCCTCATCTCAGTCCTAAATGGTCTACCCCGTATCCTCAGACTGTGACCCCCCTGGTTCTGGACCCCGCCCCCCACCACCATCGGGAATATCCTTCCTGCATCTACCCTGTCTGGTCCTGTTAGAATTTTATAGGTTTCTATGAGATCCCCCCTCATTCTTCTGAACTCCAGCGAATATAATCCTAACCCACTCGATCTCTCCTCATATGTCAGTCCCCCCATCCCAGGAATCAGTCTGGTAAACCTTCGCTGCTCTCCCTCTATAGCAAGAACATCCTTCCTCAGATAAGGAGACCAAAACTGCACAATATTCCAGGTGTGGTCTCACCAAGGCCCCTGTACAATTGCAGCAAGACATCCCTGTTCCTGTCCTCGAATCCTCTGGCTATGAAGGCCAACACACCATTTACCTTCTTTACCGCCTGCTGCACCTGCATGTTTACATCAGCGACTGGTGTACAAGGACACCCAGGTCCCTCTGTACATCCACGTTTCCCAATCTCTTAAACGTTGAGTTTGTAAGCGGTATAGTTAATTCTGAACCTAGGCTCCTCAATGGGAACAAAGGGAATGATGGTGATATGAGGGGCTTTTGGTGCATTGTGGAAATAAATAACCCTAAAAGATTTGGCGTTGGACAGGCAATGGCTGGTATTTCAAGTGCAGGTATACAAGCCTCTTCAGGCACAAACACCCAGAGGGAGAGGTGAACGAACGGCGGCCAAGCAAACAGAAGTTAAAGATTGCGTTGGGTTGGGAGGAAGTGGCTGATAAGGGTGCCGGTGAAAGAGAATCATGAATGCGGGCTAGTGAGTGAGATGAAGGAGGAGTGTAAGAGCATCTCTCGGTGTGTTACACGGCAAAGGTCGGCTGGCACAAGCGTGGGGCCCATTACAGGCGGAGAGCAGGGCGTGGGGGGAAATGGCGGGGCCGCGAAACAGTTACTGTTTGTCCCTATCTTCAGGGGGAGAAGACACGGGGAACCTCCCAGAAAGACTCGGGCGAGCGGGGTCCCGTCAGACTGAGGGTCTAAAGGAAACGAGTGTTGGTGTAGAGCACGTGTTTGAACAGTGAACGGGGCTGGAGGTTGGTAAACCCCGCCGGACCTAACTCAACTCAACCTAACCCACTCAATCTCTCCTCATATGTCAGTCTCACCATCCCAGGAATCAGCATGGTAATCCTTCACTGCCCTCCCACATGGGAGACTTATAAAGAAGGCAGAGGGCACATGGGATACAGGGTAATTTGATAAGTGGATTCAGAATGAGCTTAGCTGTAGGAGGCAGAGGGTGATGACAGAAGGATGCTTTAGTGACTGGAAGCCAGTGTCCAGTGGGGTACCACAGGGATCTGTGCTGGGTCCTATATTATTTGTCATTTATATAAACGACATAGATGACTATGTGGGGGGTAGGATTAGTAAGTTTGCGGGTGACACAAAGATTGGCCGGGTGGTTAACAGTGAGGCTGAGTGTCTTGGGCTACAGGAAGATATAGACGGGATGGTCAAATGGGCAGATAAGTGGCAGATGGAATTTAACCCTGAAAAGTGTGAGGTGATACACTGTGGAAGGAGTAACTGGACAAGGAAGTATTCAATGAACAGCATGGCACTAGGAAGTTCTGAGGAACAAAGGGACCTTGGCGTGTGTGTCCATAGATCTCTGAAGGCGGAGGGGCATGTTAGTGGGGTGGTGAAAAAGGCACAGGGGACACTTACCTTTATCAATCGAGGCATAGATTACACAAGTAGGGAGGTGATGTTGGAGTTGTATAGACCCTTGGTGAGGCCACAGCTGGAGTACCGTGTGCAGTTCTGGTCGCCACATTATAGGAAGGATGTGATGGCACTGGAGGGGGTGCAGAGGAGATTCACCAGGACGTTGCCTGGGGGATGAAACATTTAAGTGATGAAGAGAGGTTTGGATAGACTTGGGTTGTTTGCGTTGGAGCAGAGAAGACTGAGGGGCGACCTGATCGAGGTGTACAAGATTACGAGGGGCATGGACAGGGTGGATAGGGAGCAGCTGTTCCCCTTAGTTGAAGGGTCAGTCACGAGGGAGACACAAGTTCAAGGTGAGGGGGGCAGGAGGTTTAGGGGGGGATGTGAGGAGAAACTTTTTTCCCCAGAGGGTGGTGAGGGTGTGGAATGCGCTGCCTGGGAGGGAGGTGGAGGTGGGTTAGACTCACACCCTTTAAAAAGTACCTGGACGAGCGCTCGGCACCTCATAACGTTCGAGGTTGTGGGGGCCCAGTGCTGGTCAATGGGGTTAGGGAGGTAGGTCAGGAGTTTCTCACGTGTTGGTGCAGACTCGATGGGCCGAAGGGCCTCTTCTGCACTCTGTGAGATTCTGCGCTCTCCCTCTATAGCAAGAACATCCTTCCTCAGATAAGGAGACCAGAACTGCGCACAATATTCCAGGTGTGGTCTCACCAAGGCCCCTGTACAATTGCAGCAAGACATCCCTGTTCCTGTACTCGAATCCTCTGGCTATGAAGGCCAACATACCATTTACCTTCTTTACCGCCTGCTGCACCTGCATGTTTACATCAGCGACTGGTGTACAAGGTCACCCAGGTCTCGTTGCACATTTCCCTCTCTCAGTAGCCATTCAGATAATAATCTGCTTCCTGTTTTTGTTACCAAAGTGTACAACCTCACATTTATCCACATTACGCTGCATCTACCATGCATTTGCCCACTCACTCAGCTTGTCCAAATCACACTGAAGCGTCTCTGCATCCCCCTCACAGCTCACCCTCCCACCCAGCTTTGTGTCATCTGCAAATCTGGAGATGTTACATTTAATTCCCTCATCTAAATCATGAATAGATATTGAGAGTAGCTGGGCGTCCCAGCGCCGCTCCCTGCGGTACCCCCACTAGTCACTGCCTGCCATTCGGAAATAGACCCGTTTATTCCTACTCTTTGTCTCCTGTCTGCTGACCAGTTCTCTATCCATCTCAACACACTACCCCCCAATCCCACGTGCTTTAATCTTACACCCCGATCCCTCATGTGGGACTTTGTCGAAAGCCTTCTGAAAGTCTAAATAAACCACATCCACTGGCTCCCCCCCCCCTCATCGACTCTACTCGTTACACCCTCGGAGAAGTTCCAGTAGATTTGTCACTCGTGAGCCAGTGGATGTGGTGTACTTGGGTTTTGATGAGGTCCCACACAGTCACCAAAACTAGGGCACGTGGGAATTGGGGATAATATACTGGCATGGATCGAGAATTGGATAGTAGACAGAACGCGGGCAGTTGCAGCCAAGGGGTCATTCCCAGAATGGCAGGCAGTGACTAGTGGGGGTACCGCAAGGGTCGGTGCTGAGGTCACAGCTACTCACAATATATATTCATGATGCTGGAAGTGTGGACCAATTGTGATATTCCCAAATTTGCTGATGGGTGGGGGACTGACATATGAGGACAGATGGAGTCGGTTAGGATTATATTCGCTGGAGTTCAGAAGAATGAGTGGGGGGGGATCTCATAGACACCTATAAATGGGCGATGTAGCATTCATCCCGGCAGGCAAGTTGCTGGTCTGGCTCCTGTTTCAGGGGTCTGACTCGCGTCGTTCTGGTTCGAACGGTGGTGCGGGCGATGTAGCATTCCGCTGCTGAGGCCGGGCTGCAGCCCTTTAAAGTGACGCAGTCGGAGGAGTTGGATTTGGGTGATCTGGCGTGAAGGTGCGCGGCCAATCGTCCGGTTCACGTGGGCTTATGGGGGGGGGGGGTGGTGGAGGGGTGGGGGGTTTATCATAGGGGAGTGTGCAAAGGAGCCAGCCCAATGTAGTTCGTTTCACACTGAGGTCAGTCAGAGTTCAATTGTCTCGCCTCTTTCAAAATATCTCTCTCTCCCTCTCTGCCTCACACCCCATCCTTCTTATCGCTCACCCTTTCTCACTCTCACTCTCTCTCCCTCTCTCTCTATCTGTGTCTACCCGCAACCTTGTCCTTTCTCCCCCATCCCTCTTGTATTTCCCTCTCCCTCTTCCCTCTCTCCTCGAATCACTTTCCATCGCCTTGTTTGCTTCACTCTGTGTTCAGCCCTCTTGTTCTCTCACTGACAACCTCTTGGGTTTCTCACTCTGTCTGACTCTCTCCCCCTTTCCCATCCCCTGTCTCTCTTTCCCTGCTCCTGTCACCCTCTTTCTCTCTCTCTCTCTCTCTCTGTCCCTCTCTCTCTCTCTCTCTCTCTGCCTCAATCTCCCTCTCTTTCTCTGTTTGTGTCTATCTCACTCTATTTCTCTCCCCCTCTCTCTCTCTCTCTCTCTCTGTCCCTCTCTCTCTCTCTCTCTGCCTCAATCTCCCTCTCTTTCTCTGTTTGTGTCTATCTCACTCTATTTCTCTCCCCCTCTCTCTCTCTCTCTCTTCCTCTGTCCCTGTGGCTCTCTGTCTCTCTTTATCTCTCCGTCCATCTGATTCTTTCTGTCTCTCTCTCTCTCTTTCTCTGTTCCTCTCTCTGTCTGTGTCTCTGCCTCTCTCACTCTCTCTTTCTCTCTCTCTCAGTCTCTCTCTGTCTCTCTCCCTGCCACCCTCACACTCCCTGTCTCTCATTCTGTCTCATCGTCTCTGTTCCTCTATCCCCTCCCTGTCCCTGTTCCTCCATACCAATCTCTCTGTCTGTCTATCTGTCTCACACCAGATCTAGCTCTCTCTATCCCTTTCTCTCCGTCCCTATCTCGCTCTTTCTCTCTGCTCTCCCTCTGTCTCACTGCTTCATTCTCTCTCTCCCTTCCTCTGTCTATCTCACTCTCTCTCTCTCTCTCTGTGGCTCTTTATCTCTGACCGTCCATCTGTCTGCCCATCTCTTCTCTCTCTGTGTCTCTCTGTCTAATCTCTAGCTATCTCTCTTTTTCTCTGCCTTTCTCTCTCACTCTGTCTCTCGCTCTCTCTCTGTCTCAATCTCTCTGTCTGCCTTTCTGTCTATCTCTATCTGTCTCTCTTTGTCACTGTCTTTCTCTCCATCTGTCTCCGTCTCTCTCTGTCTCTCTCTCTGACTCTCGTTTCTCTCACACTCTCTTTCATAGTCACCCTCTGTCTCTCAGTTGCTCTTTGCCTCTCGCTCTCTGCCTCTCTCCCTTTCCCTCTGTCCCCCCTCTCGGATTCTCATTCAGTCCATCTCTCTCACTCTCTCTCTCTCTCTCTCTCTCTCCCCCTCTCCCTCTCTCTGTCTTTCTCTGCCTCTCCCCTTCCCTCCTTCTCTCCCCCCCTCTCTCTCCGCATCTCTCTACCTCCCGCACCCCTCTGCTGTTCCCCTCCAGCTCTCTCTCTCCCCCCTCTCTCCCTCCGCCTCTCTTTCCCGCTGTCTCACCCTCCGCCTACCTCCCTTTCTCTCTCTCTCTCTCTCTCCATCTCTCTCTCTCCCACCCTCTCTATCTCTATCTTCCCCCTCTCTCTGTGTGTGTGTGTCTCTCTCTCTCTGTCTCACTCTCTCTCTCTCTCCCCCGCCTGTCCCTTCCCCACTCTGTATTTCTCCCCCCATCTCTCTATTTCTCCAGCTACCTCTATCTCTTCCAGTCTCTCCCTCCCTCCATCTACTGCTTCCTCTCTCTCCATTTCGTCCTCTCCCACTCTCTCTCTCTCTTTCTCTCTCTCCCTTTCTCCCTTCCCTCTCTCTATTTCCCCTCCCTCTGTATTTTTCCCTCTCTCTCCGTTTCTCTCTCGCTGTTTCTCCCTCTTTCACTCTATTTCTCCCTCTTCCTATTTCTCCCTCCCCCTCTCTATTTCTCTCCTTCTCCTCTCTGTCTCCATCTCTCTCTCTATTTCTCTCTCTCTGTATTTCTCTCTCCCTCTCTATTTCTCTTTATTTAATCGCCCTCTCACGCTCTTTCTCCCCTCTCTCTCTCGCTCTCTCTCCCTCTCGCTCTATTTCTCCCACCTTTCTCTGTCTCTATATCTCACTATCTGTTTCTCTCTCTCTATTTCTCCCTTCCCTCTCTCTCTTTCTCTCTCCTCTCTCTCTATTTCTCCCTTCCCTCTCTCTCTTTCTCTCTCCTCTCTCTCTATTTCTCCCTTCCCTCTCTCTCTTTCTCTCTCCTCTCCCTATATTTCTCCCTCCCTCTCCAGTTTTCCCTTCTCTGCATTTCTCTCTTCCCTCTCTCTATTCCTCTCTTTCTCCATCTCCCCCTTTCTATTTCTCCCTTCCTCTCCTTCTCTCTATTTCTCGCTATCCTGCTATATCTCCCTTCCTTCTCTCTATTTCCCCTCTCTCTGTCTATTTCTATCTTCTTCTCCACTTCTCCCTCTCTCTATTTCTCCCTCTCTCTATTTCTCCCTCTCTCTTTCTCCCTCTCTCTTTCTCTACTTCTCCCTCTCTCTATTTCTCCCTCTCTCTATTTCTCCCTCTCTCTTTCTCCCTCTCTCTTTCTCTACTTTTCCCTCTCTCTATTTCTCCCTCTCTCTATTTCTCCCTCTCTCTTTCTCCCTCTCTCTCTTTCTCCCTCTCTCTTCCTCTACTTCTCCCTCTCTCTATTTCTCCCTCTCTCTTTCTCCCTCTCTCTCTTTCTCCCTCTCTCTTCCTCTACTTCTCCCTCTCTCTATTTCTCCCTCTCTCTTTCTCCCTCTCTCTTTCTCCCTCTCTCTTTCTCTACTTCTCCCTCTCTCTATTTCTCCCTCTCTCTCTTTCTCCCTCTCTCTTTCTCTACTTCTCCCTCTCTCTATTTCTCCCTCTCTCTTTCTCCCTCTCTCTTTCTCCCTCTCTCTATTTCTCCCTCTCTCTATTTCTCCCTCTCTCTTTCTCCCTCTCTCTTTCTCCCTCTCTCTATTTCTCCCTCTCTCTTTCTCCCTCTCTCTTTCTCCCTCTCTCTTTCTCTACTTCTCCCTCTCTCTATTTCTCCCTCTCTCTATTTCTCCCTCTCTCTTTCTCCCTCTCTCTATTTCTCCCTCTCTCTATTTCTCCCTCTCTCTTTCTCCCTCTCTCTATTTCTCCCTCTCTCTTTCTCCCTCTCTCTTTCTCTACTTCTCCCTCTCTCTATTTCTCCCTCTCTCTATTTCTCCCTCTCTCTTTCTCCCTCTCTCTCTTTCTCCCTCTCTCTCTTTCTCCCTCTCTCTTTCTCCCTCTCTCTTTCTCTACTTCTCCCTCTCTCTATTTCTCCCTCTCTCTACTTCTCCCTCTCTCTATTTCTCCCTCTCTATTTCTCCCTCTCTATTTCTCCCTCTCTATTTCTCCCTCTCTCTCTTTCTCCCTCTCTCTTTCTCTACTTCTCCCTCTCTCTTGCTCCCTCTCTCTTTCTCTACTTCTCCCTCTCTCTATTTCTCCCTCTCTCTTTCTCTATTTCTCCCTCTCTATTTCTCCCTCTCTCTTTCTCTATTTCTCCCTCTCTACTTCTCCCTCTCTCTATTTCTCCCTCTCTCTCTTTCTCCCTCTCTCTTTCTCCCTCCCTCCCACTATTTCTCCCTCCCACCCTCTATTTCTCCCTCGCACTCTCTATTTCTACCTCGCCCTATTTCTCGCCCTCTCCCCCTCACTCCCTCTCTAATCCTCTCTCCCCTCTATTTCTCCTTCCCTCTCTCTTCAATCCTCTCTATTTCTCTCTCTCCATTCCTCTCTCTCTCTCCCTCTATTCCTCTCCCTCCTCCATCTCTCTATTCCTCTCCCTCCTCTTTCTCCCTCTCTATTCCTCTCTCTCTCTCCATTCCTCTCCCCCTCTTCCTATCTATTTCTCTCCCCCTCTCTCTCTCTATTCCTCTCTCCCTCTATTTCTCTCCCTCCTCCCTCTCTCTACTCCTCTCCTCCCTCTTTCTCCCTCTCTATTCTTTCTCTCTATCCATTCCTCTCCCCCTCTTTCACTCTATTCTCTCTCCCTCTCCCTCTATTCCTCTCTCCCTCTCTCTCTATCCCTCCCTGCCCCGCTCCCTCCCTTTCTCTCTCTCTATCCCTCCCATCCCCACTCCCTCTCTCTCTCTCTATCCCTCCCTGCCACGCTCCCTCTCTCTCTCTCTCTCTATCCCTCTATGCCCCGCTCCCTCTCTCTCTCTCCCTATCCCTCCCTGCCCCACTACCTCTCTCTCTCTCTCTATCCCTCCCTGCCGCGCTCCCTCTCTCCCTCTCTCTCTCTTTCCCTCCCTTACCCACTCCCTCTCTCTCTCTCTATCCCTCCCTGCCGCACTCCCTCTCTCTCTCTCTCTCTCTATCCCTCCCTGCCGCACTCCCTCACTCTCTCTCTATCCCTCCCAGCCGCGCTCCCTCTCTCTCTCTCTATCCGTCCCTGCCGCGCTCCCTCTCTCTCTCTCTCTCTCTATCCCTCCCTGCCCCGCTCCCTCTCTCTCTCTCTCTATCCCTCCCTGCCGCGCTCCCTCTCTCCCTCTCTCTCTCTCTATCCCTCCCTTACCCACTCCCTCTCTCTCTCTTTATCCCTCACTGCTGCACTCCCTCTCTCTCTCACTCTCTATCCCTCGCTGACGCGCTCCCTCTCTCTCTCTCTTTATCCCTCCCTGCCACACTCCCTCTCTCTCTCTCTCTCTAACCCTGCCTGCCCCACTCCCTCTCTCTTTCTCTATACCTCCCTGCCGCGCTCCCTCTCTCCCTCTCTCTCTCTTTCCCTCCCTTACCCACCCCCTCTGTCTCTCTCTATCCCTCCCTGCCGCACTCCCTCTCTCTCTCTCCCTCTCTATCCCTCCCTGCCGCACACCCTCTCTCTCTCTCTCTATCCCTCCCAGCCGCGCTCCCTCTCTCTCTCTCTCTATCCCTCCCAGCCGCACTCCCTCTCTCTCTCTCTATCCGTCCCTGCCGCGCTCCCTCTCTCTCTCTCTCTCTCTATCCCTCCCTGCCCCGCTCCCTCTCTCTCTCTCTCTATCCCTCCCTGCCGCGCTCCCTCTCTCCCTCTCTCTCTCTCTATCCCTCCCTTACCCACTCCCTCTCTCTCTCTTTATCCCTCACTGCTGCACTCCCTCTCTCTCTCACTCTCTATCCCTCGCTGACGCGCTCCCTCTCTCTCTCTCTTTATCCCTCCCTGCCACACTCCCTCTCTCTCTCTCTCTCTAACCCTGCCTGCCCCACTCCCTCTCTCTTTCTCTATACCTCCCTGCCGCGCTCCCTCTCTCCCTCTCTCTCTCTTTCCCTCCCTTACCCACCCCCTCTCTCTCTCTCTATCCCTCCCTGCCGCACTCCCTCTCTCTCTCTCCCTCTCTATCCCTCGCTGCCGCACACCCTCTCTCTCTCTCTCTATCCCTCCCAGCCGCGCTCCCTCTCTCTCTCTCTCTATCCCTCCCTGCCGCGCTCCCTCTCTCTCTCTCTCTATCCCTCCCTGCCCCGCTCCCTCTCTCTCTCTCTCTATCCCTCCCTGCCGCGCTACCTCTCTCCCTCTCTCTCTCTCTATCCCTTCCTTACCCACTCCCTCTCTCTCTCTTTATCCCTCACTGCTGCACTCCCTCTCTCTCTCACTCTCTATCCCTCCCTGCCGCGCTCCCTCTCTCTCTCTCTCTCTATCCATCCCTGCCACGCACCATCTCTCTCTCTCTATCCCTCCCTGCCGCGCTACCTCTCTCCCTCTCTCTCTCTCTCTATCCCTCCCTTACCCACTCCCTCTCGCTATCCCTCCCTGCCCCACTCCCTCTCTCTCTCTCTATCCCTCCCTGCCACGCTCCCTCTCTCTCTCTCTATCCCTCCCTGCCCCGCTCCCTCTCTCTCTCTTTCTATCCCTCCCTTCCCCGCTCCCTCTCTCTCTCTCTCTCTATCCTTCCCTGCCCCGCTCCCTCTCTCTCTCTCTTTCTATCCCTCCCTTCCCCGCTCCCCCTCTCTCTCTCTATCCCTCCCTGCCGCGCTCCCTCTCTCTCTCTTTCTATCCCTCCCAGCCCCGCTCCCTCTCTCTCTCTCTATCCCTCCCTGCCGCGCTCCCTCTCTCTCTCTCTCTCTATCCCTCCCTGCCGCGCTCCCTCTCTCTCTCTCTCTCTCTATCCCTCCCTGCCACGCTCCCTCTCTCTCTCTCTCTCTATCCCTCCCTGCCACGCTCCCTCTCTCTCTCTCTCTCTCTCTATCCCTCCCTGCCGCACTCTCTCTCTCTCTCTCTATCCCTCCCTGCCTCACTCTCTCTCTCTCTCTATCCCTCCCTGCCCCGCTCCCTCTCTCTCTCTCTATCCCACCCTGCCACGCTCCCTCTCTCTCTCTCTCTATCCCTCCCTGCCGCACTCTCTCTCTCTCTCTATCCCTCCCTGCCCCGCTCCCTCTCTCTCCCTCTCTCTCTATCCCTCCCTGCCACGCTCCCTCTCTCTCTCTCTATCCCTCCCTGCCTCACTCTCTCTCTCTCGCTCTCTATCCCTCCCTGCCCCGCTCCCTCTCTCTCTCTCTCTATCCCTCCCTGCCGCGCTCCCTCTCTCTCTCTATCCCTCCCTGCCGCGCTCCCTCTCCCTCTCTCTCTCTCTCTATCCCTCCCTTACCCACTCCCTCTCTCTCTCTCTATCCCTCCCTGCCCCGCTCCCTCTCTCTCTCTCTCTCTATCCCTCCGTGCCGCGCTCCCTCTCTCTCTCTCTCTTTCCCTCCCTGCCGCGCTCCCTCTCTCTCTCTCTCTATCCCTCCCTTAGCCACTCCCTCTCTCTCTCTCTATCCCTCCCTGCCCCGCTCCCTCTCTCTCTCTCTCTTTCCCTCCCTGCCCCGCTCCCTCCCTCTCTCTCTCTCTATCCCTCCCTGCCACGCTCTCTCTCTCTCTCTCTCTCTATCCCTCCCTTAGCCACTCCCTCTCTCTCTCTCTATCCCTCCCTGCCCCGCTACCTCTCCCTCTCTCTCTCGCTATCCCTCCCTGCCGCACTCCCTCTCTCTCTCGCTATCCCTCCCTGCCGCGCTCCCTCTCTCTCTCTCTCTATCCCTCGCTGCCCCGCTCCCTCTCTCTCTCTCTATCCCTCCTTGCTGCACTCTCTCTCTCTATCCCTCCCTGTCCCGCTCCCTCTCTCTCTCTCTCTGTCCCTCCCTTAGCCACTCCCTCTCTCTCTCTCTATCCCTCCCTGCCCCGCTCCCTCTCTCTCTCTCTCTCGATCCCTCCCTGCCGCACCCCCTCTCTCTCTCTCCTCTATCCCTCCCTGCCCCGCTCCCTCTCTCTCTCTCTCTCGATCCCTCCCTGCCGCACTCCCTCTCTCTCTCTCTATCCCTCGCTGCCCCGCTCCCTCTCTCTCTCTCTCTCTATCCCTCCCTGCCGCACTCTCTCTCTCTCTATCCCTCCCTGCCCCGCTCCCTCTCTCTCTCTCTATATCTCCCTGCCGCACTCCCTCTCTCTCTCTCTCTCTCTATCCCTCCCTGCCGCGCTCGCCCTCTCTCTATCTCACTATCCCTCCCTGCCGCGCTCCCCTCTCTCTCTCTCTCTCTATCCCTCCCTGCCGCGCTCCCTCTCTCTCTCTCTCTATCCCTCCCTGCCACACTCCCTCTCTCTCTCTCTCTCTATCCCTCCCTTACCCACTCCCTCTCTCTCTCTCTATCCCCTCCCTGCCGCACTCCCTCTCTCTCTATCCCTCCCTGCCGCACTCCCTCTCTCTCTCTCTATCCCTCCCTGCCGCGCTCCCTCTCTCTCTCTATCCCTCCCTGCCGCACTCCCTCTCTCTCTCTCTCTATCCCTCCCTGCCCCGCTCCCTCCCTCTCTCTCTCTATCCCTTCCTGCCGCGCTCCCTCTCTCTCTCTCTCTATCCTTCCCTGCCGCACTCCCTCTCTCTCTCTCTCTATCCTTTCCTGCCGCACTCCCTCTCTCTCTCTCTCTCTCCCTCCCTGCCGCCCTCCCTCTCTCTCTCTCTCTCTATCCATCCCTGCCGCACTCTCTCTCTCTCTCTCTCTATCCATCCCTGCCGCGCTCCCTCTCTCTCTCTATCCTTCCCTGCCGCACTCCCTCTCTCTTTCTCTCTCTCCCTCCCTGCCGCGCTCCCTCTCTCTCCCTCTCTATCCCTCCCTGCCGCGCTCCCTCTCTCTCTCTCTATCCCTCCCTGCCGCACTCTCTCTCTCTCTCTCTCTCTATCCATCCCTGCCGCGCTCCCTCTCTCTCTCTATCCTTCCCTGCCGCACTCCCTCTCTCTCTCTCTCTATCCCTCCCTGCCGCGCTCCCTCTCTCTCTCTCTATCCGTCCCTGCCGCGCTCCCTCTCTCTCTCTCTATCCCTCCCTGCCGCGCTCCCTCTCTCTCTCTCTATCCCTCCCTGCCGCGCTCCCTCTCTCTCTCTCTATCCCTCCCTGCCGCGCTCCCTCTCTCTCTCTCTATCCTCGCTGCCCCCGCTCCCTCTCTCTCTCTCTTTCTATCCCGCCACTGCCGCACTCTCTCTCTCTCTCTCTATCCCTCCCTGCCGCGCTCCCTCTCTCTCTCTCTCTATCCCTCCCTGCCGCACTCCCTCTCTCTCTATCCCTCCCTGCCGCGCTCCCTCTCTCTCTCTCTCTCTCTATCCCTCCCTGCCGCGCTCCCTCTCTCTCTCTCTCTCTCTATCCCTCCCTGCCGCACTCCCTCTCTCTCTCTCTCTCTATCCCTCCCTGCCGCGCTCCCTCTCTCTCTCTCTCTCTCTATCCCTCCCTGCCGCGCTCCCTCCCTCTCTCTATCCCTCCCTGCCACCCTCTCTCTCTCTCTCTCTCTATCCCTCCCTGCCGCACTCCCTCTCTCTCTCTCTCTATCCCTCCCTGCCCCGCTCCCTCTCTCTCTCTCTCTATCCCTCCCTGCCGCGCTCCCTCTCTCTCTCTCTCTCTATCCCTCCCTGCCGCGCTCCCTCTCTCTCTCTCTCTCTATCCGTCCCTGCCGCGCTCCCCTCTCTCTCTCTCTCTATCCGTCCCTGCCGCGCTCCCTCCCTCTCTCTCTCTATCCCTCCCTGCCGCGCTCCCTCTCTCTCTCTCTCTCTCTATCCCTCCCTGCCGCGCTCCCTCTCTCTCTCTCTATCCCTCCCTGCCCCACTCCCTCTCTCTCTCTCTATCCCTCCCTGCCCCACTCCCTCTCTCTCTCTCTATCCCTCCCTGCCCCACTCCCTCTCTCTCTCTCTATCCCTCCCTGCCCCACTCCCTCTCTCTCTCTCTATCCTCCCTGCCGCGCTCCCTCTCTCTCTCTCTATCCCTCCCTGCCGCGCTCCCTCTCCCTCTCTCTCTCTCTATCCCTCCCTGCCCCACTCCCTCTCTCTCTCTCTATCCCTCCCTGCCGCGCTCCCTCTCTCTCTCTCTCTCTATCCCTCCCTGCCGCGCTCCCTCTCTCTCTCACTCCTGTTTTGCTTTAATTTCCCGGTTGCCGGTTAGGCGCCGCTCGAGGTTCGAACGTGACAGAGATAAAGACGCTGGTAACAGGAGAGAGAGAGTGTGTGAGAGAGAGATAGAGAGAGAGAGAGAGATAGAGAGAGAGAGAGAGTGTGTGAGATAGAGATAGAGAGAGAGAGAGTGTGTGAGAGAGAGAGATAGAGAGAGAGAGTTTGTGAGAGAGAGAGAGAGAGGGTGTGTGAGAGAGAGATAGAGAGAGAGAGTGTGTGAGAGAGATAGAGATAGAGAGAGAGAGTGTGTGAGAGAGAGATAGAGAGAGAGAGAGAGTGTGTGAGATAGAGATAGAGAGAGAGAGAGTGTGTGTGAGAGAGAGATAGAGAGAGAGAGTGTGTGAGATAGAGAGAGAGAGAGTGTGAGAGAGAGATAGAGAGAGAGAGTGTGTGAGAGAGAGAGATAGAGAGAGAGAGAGTGTGTGAGAGAGATAGAGAGAGAGTGTGTGTGAGAGAGATAGAGAGAGAGAGAGTGTGTGAGAGAGATAGAGAGAGAGAGTGTGTGTGAGAGAGATAGAGAGAGAGTGTGTGTGAGAGAGATAGAGAGAGAGAGTGTGAGAGAGAGAGAGAGTTTGTGAGAGAGAGAGAGAGAGAGTGTGTGTGTGTGAGATAGAGAGAGAGAGTGTGAGAGAGAGATAGAGAGAGTGTGAGAGAGAGATAGAGAGAGAGAGAGTATGAGAGAGAGATAGAGAGAGAGAGAGATAGAGAGAGTGTGTGAGAGATAGAGAGAGAGAGTGTGTGTGAGAGAGAGAGATAGAGAGAGAGAGAGTGTGAGAGAGAGATAGAGAGAGAGAGTGTGTGAGAGAGATAGAGAGAGAGTGTGTGATATAGAGAGAGAGAGAGTGTGAGAGAGAGTGTGTGAGAGAGAGATAGAGAGAGAGAGAGAGTGTGTGAGAGAGAGATAGAGAGAGAGAGAGAGTGTGTGAGATAGAGAGAGAGTGTGAGAGAGAGATAGAGAGAGAGAGAGTGTGAGAGAGAGATAGAGAGAGAGAGTGTGTGAGAGAGATAGAGAGAGAGTGTGTGTGAGAGAGATAGAGAGAGAGAGAGTGTGTGAGA
>JANJGN010002407.1:0-72282 GCA_026770705.1 Isurus oxyrinchus
CACCCACCCACCGGGACGGAGGGACCCTCCGCCAGTCACCCGCCCTCCGGGACGGAGGGACCCTCCTCCAATCACCCGCCCACCGGGACGGAGCGACCCTCCAGTCAGTCAACCACCCACCGGGACGGAGGGACCCTCCTCCACTCAGTCACCCGCCCACCGACACCGAGGGACCCTCCTCCAGTCACCCGCCCACCAGGACTGAGGGACCCTGCAGTCAGTCACCCACCCACCAGGACGGAGGGACCCTCCTCCAGTCAGTCACCCACCCAACGGTAGGGAGGGACCCTCCAGTCAGTCACCCACCGGGACGGAGGGACCCTCCTCCAGTCACCCACCCACCGGGACGGAGGGACCCTCTTCCAGTCACCCGCCCACCGGGACGGAGGGACCCTCCTCCAGTCACCCGCCCACCGGGACGGAGGGACCCTCCTCCAGTCACCCGCCCACCAGGACTGAGGGACCCTCCTCCAGTCACCCGCCCAGCAGGACGGAGGGACCCTCCTCCAGTCAGTCACCCACACACCGGGACGGAGGGACCCTCCTCCAGTCACCCACCCACCGGGACGGAGGGACCCTCCTCCAGTCACCCACCCACCGGGACGGAGCGACCCTCCTCCATTCACCCACCCACCGGGACGGAGGAACCCTCCTCCAGTCACCCATCCACTGGGACGAAGGGACCCTCCTCCAGTCACCCGCCCGCCAACCGGGACGGAGGGACCCTCCTCCAGTCACACGCCCACCGGGACGGAGGAACCCTCCTCCAGTCACCCACCCAACCATCGGGACGGCGGGACCCTCCTCCAGTCACCGCCCACCCACCGGGACGGAGGGACCCTCCAGTCAGTCACCCACCCACCGGGACGGAGGGACCCTCCTCCAGTCAGTCACCCGCCCACCGGGACGGAGGGACCCTCCTCCAGTCACCCACCCACCGGGACGGAGGGACCCTCCAGTGAGTCACCCACCCACCGGGACGGAGGGAGCCTCCTCCAGTCACCCGCCCACCGGGACGGAGGGACCCTCCTCCAGTCACCCGCCCACCAGGACTGAGGGACCCTCCTCCAGTCACCCACCCAGCAGGACGGAGGGACCCTCCTCCAGTCAGTCACCCACACACCGGGACGGACGGACCCTCCTCCAGTCACCCACCCACCGGGACGGAGGGACCCTCCTCCAGTCACCCACCCACTGGGACGGAGGGACTCTCCTCCAGTCACCCACCCACCGGGACGGAGAGACCCTCCTCCAGTCACCCGCCCGTCCACCGGGACGGAGGGACCCTCCTCCAGTCACCCACCCGCCCACCGGGACGGAGGGACCCTCCTCCAGTCGCCCACCGGGACGGAGGGACCCTCCTCCAGTCACCCGCCCACCCACCGGGACGGAGGGACCCTCCAGTCGCCCACCGGGACGGAGGGACCCTCCTCCAGTCACCCGCCCACCCACCGGGACGGAGGGACCCTACTCCAGTCACCCACCCACCGGGACGGAGGGACCCTCCAGTCACCCGCCCACCGGGACGGAGGGACCCTCCTCCAGTCACCCACGCACCCACCGGGACGGAGGGACCCTCCAGTCAGTCACCCACCCACCGGGACGGAGGGACCCTCCTCCAGTCAGTCACACCGCCCACCGGGACGGAGGGACCCTCCTCCAGTCACCCGCCCACCGGGACGGAGGGACCCTCCAGTCAGTCACCCACCCACCGGGACGGAGGGACCCTCCTCCAGTCAGTCACCCGCCCACCAGGACTGAGGGACCCTCCTCCAGCCACCCACCCATCAGGACTGAGGGACCCTCCTCCAGCCACCCGCCCACCCACCGGGACGGAGGGACCCTCTTCCAGTCACCCGCCCATCGGGACGGAGGGAGCCTCCTCCAGTCACCCGCCCACCGGGACGGAGGGACCCTCCTCCAGTCACCCGCCCACCAGGACTGAGGGACCCTCCTCCAGTCACCCACCCAGCAGGACGGAGGGACCCTCCTCCAGTCAGTCACCCACACACCGGGACGGAGGGACCCTCCTCCAGTCACCCACCCACCGGGACGGAGGGACCCTCCTCCAGTCACCCACCCACCGGGACGGAGGGACCCTCCTCCAGTCACCCACCAACCGGGATGGATGGACCCTCCTCCAGTCACCCACCAACCGGGACGGAGGGACCCTCCAGGCAGTCACTCACCGGGACGGAGGGACCCTCCAGTCACCCACCCACTGGGACGGAGGGACTCTCCTCCAGTCACCCACCCACCGGGACGGAGGGACCCTCCTCCAGTCACCCGCCCGTCCACCGGGACGGAGGGACCCTCCTCCAGTCACCCGCCCGCCCACCGGGACGGAGGGACCCTCCTCCAGTCGCCCACCGGGACGGAGGGACCCTCCTCCAGTCACCCGCCCACCCACCGGGACGGAGGGACCCTCCTCCAGTCACCCACCCGCCCGCTGGGACGGAGGGACCCTCCAGTCACCCACCCACCGGGACGGAGGGACCATCCTCCAGTCACCCACCCACCGGGACGGAGGGACCCTTCTCCAGTCACCCACCCACCGGGATGGAGGGACCCTCCTCCAGTCACCCACCCACCGGGACGGAGGGACCCTCCTCCATTCACCCACCCACCGGGACGGAGGGACCCTCCAGTCACCCACCCACCGGGACGGAGGGACCCTCCTCCAGTCACCCACCCACCGGGACGGAGGGACCCTCCAGTCAGTCACCCACCGGGACGGAGGGACCCTCCTCCAGTCACCCACCCACCGGGACGGAGGGACCCTCCTCCAGTCACCCACCAACCGGGATGGATGGACCCTCCTCCAGTCACCCACCCATCGGGACGGAGGGACCCTCCTCCAGTCACCCACCAACTGGGATGGATGGACCCTCCTCCAGTCACCCACCCACCGGGACGGAGGGACCCTCCTCCAGTCACCCACCAACCGGGACGGAGGGACCCTCCAGGCAGTCACTCACCGCGACGGAGGGACCCTCCAGTCACCCACCCACTGGGACGGAGGGACTCTCCTCCAGTCACCCAGCCACCGGGACGGATGGACCCTCCTCCAGTCACCCACCCACCGGGACGGAGGGACCCTCCTCCAGTCACCCACCCACCGGGACGGAGGGACCCTCCAGTCACCCACCCACCGGGACGGAGAGACCCTCCAGTCAGTCACCCACCGGGACGGAGGGACCCTCCAGTCACCCACCCACCGGGATGGAGGGACCCTCCTTCAGTCACCCGCCCAACGGGACGGAGGGACCCTCCTCCAGTCACCCGCCCACCAGGACTGAGGGACCCTCCTCCAGTCACCCGCCCACCCACCGGGACGGAGGGACCCTCCTCCAGTCAGTCACCCACCCAACGGTAGGGAGGGACCCTCCAGTCAGTCACCCACCGGGACGGAGGGACCCTCCTCCAGTCACCCACCCACCGGGACGGAGGGACCCTCTTCCAGTCACCCGCCCACCAGGACGGAGGGACCCTCCTCCAGTCAGTCACCCACACACCGGGACGGAGGGACCCTCCTCCAGTCACCCACCCACCGGGACGGAGGGACCCTCCTCCAGTCACCCACCCACCGGGACGGAGCGACCCTCCTCCATTCACCCACCCACCGGGACGGAGGAACCCTCCTCCAGTCACCCATCCACTGGGACGAAGGGACCCTCCTCCAGTCACCCGCCCGCCAACCGGGACGGAGGGACCCTCCTCCAGTCACACGCCCACCGGGACGGAGGAACCCGCCTCCAGTCACCCACCCAACAATCGGGACGGCGGGACCCTCCTCCAAGCACCCGCCCACCCACCGGGACGGAGGGACCCTCCAGTCAGTCACCCACCCACCGGGACGGAGGGACCCTCCTCCAGTCAGTCACCCGCCCACCGGGACGGAGGGACCCTCCTCCAGTCACCCACCCACCGGGATGGAGGGACCCTCCAGTGAGTCACCCACCCACCGGGACGGAGGGAGCCTCCTCCAGTCACCCGCCCACCGGGACGGAGGGACCCTCCTCCAGTCACCCGCCCACCAGGACTGAGGGACCCTCCTCCAGTCACCCACCCAGCAGGACGGAGGGACCCTCCTCCAGTCAGTCACCCACACACCGGGACGGAGGGACCCTCCTCCAGTCACCCACCCACCGGGACGGAGGGACCCTCCTCCAGTCACCCACCCACCGGGACGGAGGGACCCTCCTCCAGTCACCCACCAACCGGGATGGATGGACCCTCCTCCAGTCACCCACCCACCGGGACGGAGGGACCCTCCTCCAGTCACCCACCAACCGGGATGGATGGACCCTCCTCCAGTCACCCACCCACCGGGACGGAGGGACCCTCCTCCAGTCACCCACCAACCGGGTCGGAGGGACCCTCCAGGCAGTCACTCACCGGGACGGAGGGACCCTCCAGTCACCCACCCACTGGGACGGAGGGACTCTCCTCCAGTCACCCACCCACCGGGACGGAGAGACCCTCCTCCAGTCACCCACCCGCCCACCGGGACGGAGGGACCCTCCTCCAGTCGCCCACCGGGACGGAGGGACCCTCCTCCAGTCACCCGCCCACCCACCGGGACGGAGGGACCCTCCAGTCAGTCACCCACCCACCGGGACGGAGGGACCCTACTCCAGTCACCCACCCACCGGGACGGAGGGACCCTCCAGTCACCCGCCCACCGGGACGGAGGGACCCTCCTCCAGTCACCCACGCACCCACCGGGACGGAGGGACCCTCCAGTCAGTCACCCACCCACCGGGACGGAGGGACCCTCCTCCAGTCAGTCACCCGCCCACCGGGACGGAGGGACCCTCCTCCAGTCACCCGCCCACCGGGACGGAGGGACCCTCCAGTCAGTCACCCACCCACCGGGACGGAGGGACCCTCCTCCAGTCAGTCACCCGCCCACCAGGACTGAGGGACCCTCCTCTAGCCACCCACCCATCAGGACTGAGGGACCCTCCTCCAGCCACCCGCCCACCCACCGGGACGGAGGGACCCTCTTCCAGTCACCCGCCCATCGGGACGGAGGGAGCCTCCTCCAGTCACCCGCCCACCGGGACGGAGGGACCCTCCTCCAGTCACCCGCCCACCAGGACTGAGGGACCCTCCTCCAGTCACCCACCCAGCAGGACGGAGGGACCCTCCTCCAGTCAGTCACCCACACACCGGGACGGAGGGACCCTCCTCCAGTCACCCACCCACCGGGACGGAGGGACCCTCCTCCAGTCACCCACCCACCGGGACGGAGGGACCCTCCTCCAGTCACCCACCAACCGGGATGGATGGACCCTCCTCGTCACCCACCAACCGGGACGGAGGGACCCTCCAGGCAGTCACTCACCAGGACGGAGGGACCCTCCAGTCACCCACCCACTGGGACGGAGGGACTCTCCTCCAGTCACCCACCCACCGGGACGGAGGGACCCTCCTCCAGTCACCCGCCCGTCCACCGGGACGGAGGGACCCTCCTCCAGTCACCCGCCCGCCCACCGGGACGGAGGGACCCTCTTCCAGTCGCCCACCGGGACGGAGGGACCCTCCTCCAGTCACCCGCCCACCCACCGGGACGGAGGGACCCTCCTCCAGTCAGTCACCCACACACCGGGACGGAGGGACCCTCCTCCAGTCACCCACCCACCGGGACGGAGGGACCCTCCTCCAGTCACCCACCCACCGGGACGGAGCGACCCTCCTCCATTCACCCACCCACCGGGACGGAGGAACCCTCCTCCAGTCACCCATCCACTGGGACGAAGGGACCCTCCTCCAGTCACCCGCCCGCCAACCGGGACGGAGGGACCCTCCTCCAGTCACACGCCCACCGGGACGGAGGAACCCTCCTCCAGTCACCCACCCAACCATCGGGACGGCGGGACCCTCCTCCAGTCACCCGCCCACCCACCGGGACGGAGGGACCCTCCAGTCAGTCACCCACCCACCGGGACGGAGGGACCCTCCTCCAGTCAGTCACCCGCCCACCGGGACGGAGGGACCCTCCTCCAGTCACCCACCCACCGGGACGGAGGGACCCTCCAGTGAGTCACCCACCCACCGGGACGGAGGGAGCCTCCTCCAGTCACCCGCCCACCGGGACGGAGGGACCCTCCTCCAGTCACCCGCCCACCAGGACTGAGGGACCCTCCTCCAGTCACCCACCCAGCAGGACGGAGGGACCCTCCTCCAGTCAGTCACCCACACACCGGGACGGACGGACCCTCCTCCAGTCACCCACCCACCGGGACGGAGGGACCCTCCTCCAGTCACCCACCCACCGGGACGGAGGGACCCTCCTCCAGTCACCCACCAACCGGGATGGATGGACCCTCCTCCAGTCACCCACCCACCGGGACGGAGGGACCCTCCTCCAGTCACCCACCAACCGGGATGGATGGACCCTCCTCCAGTCACCCACCCACCGGGACGGAGGGACCCTCCTCCAGTCACCCACCAACCGGGTCGGAGGGACCCTCCAGGCAGTCACTCACCGGGACGGAGGGACCCTCCAGTCACCCACCCACTGGGACGGAGGGACTCTCCTCCAGTCACCCACCCACCGGGACGGAGAGACCCTCCTCCAGTCACCCGCCCGTCCACCGGGACGGAGGGACCCTCCTCCAGTCACCCACCCGCCCACCGGGACGGAGGGACCCTCCTCCAGTCGCCCACCGGGACGGAGGGACCCTCCTCCAGTCACCCGCCCACCCACCGGGACGGAGGGACCCTCCAGTCAGTCACCCACCCACCGGGACGGAGGGACCCTACTCCAGTCACCCACCCACCGGGACGGAGGGACCCTCCAGTCACCCGCCCACCGGGACGGAGGGACATTCCTCCAGTCACCCACGCACCCACCGGGACGGAGGGACCCTCCAGTCAGTCACCCACCCACTGGGACGGAGGGACCCTCCTCCAGTCAGTCACCCGCCCACCGGGACGGAGGGACCCTCCTCCAGTCACCCGCCCACCGGGACGGAGGGACCCTCCAGTCAGTCACCCACCCACCGGGACGGAGGGACCCTCCTCCAGTCAGTCACCCGCCCACCAGGACTGAGGGACCCTCCTCCAGCCACCCACCCATCAGGACTGAGGGACCCTCCTCCAGCCACCCGCCCACCCACCGGGACGGAGGGACCCTCTTCCAGTCACCCGCCCATCGGGACGGAGGGAGCCTCCTCCAGTCACCCGCCCACCGGGACGGAGGGACCCTCCTCCAGTCACCCGCCCACCAGGACTGAGGGACCCTCCTCCAGTCACCCACCCAGCAGGACGGAGGGACCCTCCTCCAGTCAGTCACCCACACACCGGGACGGAGGGACCCTCCTCCAGTCACCCACCCACCGGGACGGAGGGACCCTCCTCCAGTCACCCACCCACCGGGACGGAGGGACCCTCCTCCAGTCACCCACCAACCGGGATGGATGGACCCTCCTCCAGTCACCCACCAACCGGGACGGAGGGACCCTCCAGGCAGTCACTCACCGGGACGGAGGGACCCTCCAGTCACCCACCCACTGGGACGGAGGGACTCTCCTCCAGTCACCCACCCGCCCGCTGGGACGGAGGGACCCTCCAGTCACCCACCCACCGGGACGGAGGGACCATCCTCCAGTCACCCACCCACCGGTACGGAGGGACCCTTCTCCAGTCACCCACCCACCGGGATGGAGGGACCCTCCTCCAGTCACCCACCCACCGGGACGGAGGGACCCTCCTCCATTCACCCACCCACCGGGACGGAGGGACCCTCCAGTCACCCACCCACCGGGACGGAGGGACCCTCCTCCAGTCACCCACCCACCGGGACGGAGGGACCCTCCAGTCAGTCACCCACCGGGACGGAGGGACCCTCCTCCAGTCACCCACCCACCGGGACGGAGGGACCCTCCTCCAGTCACCCACCAACCGGGATGGATGGACCCTCCTCCAGTCACCCACCCATCGGGACGGAGGGACCCTCCTCCAGTCACCCACCAACTGGAATGGATGGACCCTCCTCCAGTCACCCACCCACCGGGACGGAGGGACCCTCCTCCAGTCACCCACCCACCGGGACGGAGGGACCCTCCAGTCACCCACCCACCGGGACGGAGAGACCCTCAAGTCAGTCACCCACCGGGACGGAGGGACCCTCCAGTCACCCGCCCACCGGGATGGAGGGACCCTCCTTCAGTCACCCGCCCAACGGGACGGAGGGACCCTCCTCCAGTCACCCGCCCACCAGGACTGAGGGACCCTCCTCCAGTCACCCGCCCACCCACCGGGACGGAGGGACCCTCCTCCAGTCAGTCACCCACCCAACGGTAGGGAGGGACCCTCCAGTCAGTCACCCACCGGGACGGAGGGACCCTCCTCCAGTCACCCACCCACCGGGACGGAGGGACCCTCTTCCAGTCACCCGCCCACCGGGACGGAGAGACCCTCCTCCAGTCACCCGCCCACCGGGACGGAGGGACCCTCCTCCAGTCACCCGCCCACCAGGACTGAGGGACCCTCCTCCAGTCACCCGCCCAGCAGGACAGAGGGACCCTCCTCCAGTCAGTCACCCACACACCGGGACGGAGGGACCCTCCTCCAGTCACCCACCCACCGGGACGGAGG
Organism: Isurus oxyrinchus; assembly: GCA_026770705.1. Taxonomy (NCBI): domain Eukaryota; kingdom Metazoa; phylum Chordata; class Chondrichthyes; order Lamniformes; family Lamnidae; genus Isurus; species Isurus oxyrinchus. The sequence goes on from JANJGN010002407.1 coordinate 8,608, forward strand.
GACCCTCCTCCAGTCACCCACCCACCGGCACGGAGCGACCCTCCTCCATTCACCCACCCACCGGGACGGAGGAACCCTCCTCCAGTCACCCATCCACTGGGACGAAGGGACCCTCCTCCAGTCACCCGCCCGCCAACCGGGACGGAGGGACCCTCCTCCAGTCACACGCCCACCGGGACGGAGGAACCCTCCTCCAGTCACCCACCCAACCATCGGGACGGCGGCACCCTCCTCCAGTCACCCGCCCACCCACCGGGACGGAGGGACCCTCCAGTCAGTCACCCACCCACCGGGACGGAGGGACCCTCCTCCAGTCAGTCACCCGCCCACCGGGATGGAGGGACCCTCCTCCAGTCACCCACCCACCGGGACGGAGGGACCCTCCAGTGAGTCACCCACCCACCGGGACGGAGGGAGCCTCCTCCAGTCACCCGCCCACCGGGACGGAGGGACCCTCCTCCAGTCACCCGCCCACCAGGACTGAGGGACCCTCCTCCAGTCACCCACCCAGCAGGACGGAGGGACCCTCCTCCAGTCAGTCACCCACACACCGGGACGGACGGACCCTCCTCCAGTCACCCACCCACCGGGACGGAGGGACCCTCCTCCAGTCACCCACCCACCGGGACGGAGGGACCCTCCTCCAGTCACCCACCAACCGGGATGGATGGACCCTCCTCCAGTCACCCACCCACCGGGACGGAGGGACCCTCCTCCAGTCACCCACCAACCGGGATGGATGGACCCTCCTCCAGTCACCCACCCACCGGGACGGAGGGACCCTCCTCCAGTCACCCACCAACCGGGTCGGAGGGACCCTCCAGGCAGTCACTCACCGGGACGGAGGGACCCTCCAGTCACCCACCCACTGGGACGGAGGGACTCTCCTCCAGTCACCCACCCACCGGGACGGAGAGACCCTCCTCCAGTCACCCGCCCGTCCACCGGAACGGAGGGACCCTCCTCCAGTCACCCACCCGCCCACCGGGACGGAGGGACCCTCCTCCAGTCGCCCACCGGGACGGAGGGACCCTCCTCCAGTCACCCGCCCACCCACCGGGACGGAGGGACCCTCCAGTCAGTCACCCACCCACCGGGACGGAGGGACCCTACTCCAGTCACCCACCCACCGGGACGGAGGGACCCTCCAGTCACCCGCCCACCGGGACGGAGGGACCCTCCTCCAGTCACCCACGCACCCACCGGGACGGAGGGACCCTCCAGACAGTCACCCACCCACCGGGACGGAGGGACCCTCCAGTCACCCGCCCACCGGGATGGAGGGACCCTCCTTCAGTCACCCGCCCAACGGGACGGAGGGACCCTCGTCCAGTCACCCGCCCACCAGGACTGAGGGACCCTCCTCTAGCCTCCCGCCCACCAGGACTGAGGGACCCTCCTCCAGTCACCCGCCCACCCACCGGGACGGAGGGACACTCCTCCAGTCACCCACCCACCGGGACGGAAGTCCCTCCTGCAGTCACCCGCCCACCAGGACTGAGGGACCCTCCTCCAGCCACCCACCCATCAGGACTGAGGGACCCTCCTCCAGCCACCCGCCCACCCACCGGGACGGAGGGACCCTCTTCCAGTCACCCGCCCATCGGGACGGAGGGACCCTCCAGTCAGTCACCCACCCACCGGGACGGAGGGACCCTCCTCCAGTCAGTCACCCGCCCACCAGGACTGAGGGACCCTCCTCCAGCCACCCACCCATCAGGACTGAGGGACCCTCCTCCAGCCACCCGCCCACCCACCGGGACGGAGGGACCCTCTTCCAGTCACCCGCGCATCGGGACGGAGGGAGCCTCCTCCAGTCACCCGCCCACCGGGACGGAGGGACCCTCCTCCAGTCACCCGCCCACCAGGACTGAGGGACCCTCCTCCAGTCACCCACCCAGCAGGACGGAGGGACCCTCCTCCAGTCAGTCACCCACACACCGGGACGGAGGGACCCTCCTCCAGTCACCCACCCACCGGGACGGAGGGACCCTCCTCCAGTCACCCACCCACCGGGACGGAGGGACCCTCCTCCAGTCACCCACCAACCGGGATGGATGGACCCTCCTCCAGTCACCCACCAACCGGGACGGAGGGACCCTCCAGGCAGTCACTCACCGGGACGGAGGGACCCTCCAGTCACCCACCCACTGGGACGGAGGGACTCTCCTCCAGTCACCCACCCACCGGGACGGAGGGACCCTCCTCCAGTCACCCGCCCGTCCACCGGGACGGAGGGACCCTCCTCCAGTCACCCGCCCGCCCACCGGGACGGAGGGACCCTCCTCCAGTCGCCCACCGGGACGGAGGGACCCTCCTCCAGTCACCCGCCCACCCACCGGGACGGAGGGACCCTCCTCCAGTCACCCACCCGCCCGCTGGGACGGAGGGACCCTCCAGTCACCCACCCACCGGGACGGAGGGACCATCCTCCAGTCACCCACCCACCGGGACGGAGGTACCCTTCTCCAGTCACCCACCCACCGGGATGGAGGGACCCTCCTCCAGTCACCCACCCACCGGGACGTAGGGACCCTCCTCCATTCACCCACCCACCGGGACGGAGGGACCCTCCAGTCACCCACCCACCGGGACGGAGGGACCCTCCTCCAGTCACCCACCCACCGGGACGGAGGGACCCTCCAGTCAGTCACCCACCGGGACGGAGGGACCCTCCTCCAGTCACCCACCCACCGGGACGGAGGGACCCTCCTCCAGTCACCCACCAACGGGGATGGATGGAGCCTCCTCCAGTCACCCACCCACCGGGACGGAGGGACCCTCCTCCAGTCACCCACCAACTGGGATGGATGGACCCTCCTCCAGTCACCCACCCACCGGGACGGAGGGACCCTCCTCCAGTCACCCACCAACCGGGACGGAGGGACCCTCCAGGCAGTCACTCACCGCGACGGAGGGACCCTCCAGTCACCCACCCACTGGGACGGAGGGACTCTCCTCCAGTCACCCAGCCACCGGGACGGATGGACCCTCCTCCAGTCACCCACCCACCGGGACGGAGGGACCCTCCTCCAGTCACCCACCCACCGGGACGGAGGGACCCTCCAGTCACCCACCCACCGGGACGGAGAGACCCTCCAGTCAGTCACCCACCGGGACGGAGGGACCCTCCAGTCACCCGCCCACCGGGATGGAGGGACCCTCCTTCAGTCACCCGCCCAACGGGACGGAGGGACCCTCCTCCAGTCACCCGCCCACCAGGACTGAGGGACCCTCCTCTAGCCTCCCGCCCACCAGGACTGAGGGACCCTCCTCCAGTCACCCGCCCACCCACCGGGACGGAGGGACACTCCTCCAGTCACCCACCCACCGGGACGGAAGTCCCTCCTGCAGTCACCCGCCCACCAGGACTGAGGGACCCTCCTCCAGCCACCCACCCATCAGGACTGAGGGACCCTCCTCCAGTAAGTCACCCGCCCACCAGGACTGAGGGACCCTCCTCCAGACACCCACCCACCGGGACGGAGGGACCCTCCTCCAGTCACCCACCCAGCGGGACGGAGGGACCCTCCTCCAGTCACCCACCCACCGGGACGGAGGGACCCTCCAGTCAGTCACCCACCGGGACGGAGGGACCCTCCTCCAGTCACACACCCACCGGACCGAGGGACTCACCTCCAATCACCCACCCACCGGGACGGAGGGACCCTCCTCCAGTCACCCACCAACCGGGACGGAGGGACCCTCCAGTCACCCACCCACCTGGACGGAGGGATCCTGCAGTCAGTCACCCACCGGGACGGAGGGACCCACCAGTCACCCACCCACCGGGACGCAGGGACCCTCCTCCAGTCACCCGCCCTCCGGGATGGAGGGACCCTCCTCCAATCACCCTCCCAGCGGGACGGAGCGACCCTCCAGTCAGTCAACCACCCACCGGGACGGAGGGACCCTCCTCCACTCAGTCACCCGCCCACTGGCACCGAGGGACCCTCCTCCAGTCACCCGCGCACCAGGATTGAGGGACCCTGCAGTCAGTCAAGCACCCACCAGGACGGAGGGACCCTCCTCCAGTCAGTCACCCACCCACCGGGACGGAGGGACCCTCCACTCAGTCACCCACCGGGACGGAGGGACCCTCCTCCAGTCACACACTCACCGGGACGGAGGGACCCTCCAGTCACCCACCCACCGGGATGGAGGGACCCTCCTCCAGTCACCCACCCACCGGGACGGAGGGACCATCCAGTCACCCACCCACCTGGACGGAGGGATCCTACAGTCAGTCACCCACCGGGACGGAGGGACCCCCAGTCACCTGCCCACCGGGACGGAGGGACCCTCCTCCAGTCACCTGCCCATCCGGGACAGAGGGACCCTCCTCCAATCACCCTCCCACCGGGACGGAGCGACCCTCCAGTCAGTCAACCACCCACCGGGACGGAGGGACCCTCCTCCAGTCAGTCACCCGCCCACCGGCACCGAGGGACCCTCCTCTAGTCACCCGCCCAACAGGACTGAGGGACCCTGCAGTCAGTCACCCATCCACCAGGACGGAGGGACCCTCCTCCAGTCAGTCACCCGCCCACCGGGACGGAGGGACCCTCCTCCAGTCACCCTCCCACCGGGACGGAGGGACACTCCTCCAGTCAGCCGCCCACCGGGACGGAGGGACTCTCCTCCAGTCACCCACTGCGCCCGCCGGGACGGAGGAACCCTCCTCCAGTCACCCACCCACCCACCGGGTTGGAGGGACCCTCCAGTCACCCGCCCACCGGGACAGAGGGACCCTCCTCCAGTCAGTCACCCGCCCACCGGGACAGAGGGACCCTCCTCCAGTCACCCGCCCACCGGGACGGAGGGACCCTCCTCCAGTCACCCACCCGCCCACCGGGACGGAGGGACCCTCCTCCAGTCACCCGCCCACTGGGACGGAGGGACCCTCCTCCAGTTACCCGCCCACCGGGACGGAGGGACCCTCCTCTAGTCACCCACCCACCCACCGGGACGGAGGGACCCCCTTCCAGTCACCCGCCCAGCAGGACTGAGGGACCCTCCTCCAGTCAGTCACCTGCCCACCAGGACTGAGGGACCCACCTCCAGTCACACACCCACCGGACCGAGGGACCCTCCAGTCACCCACCCACCGGGACGGAGGGACCCTCCTTCAGGCACCCACCCACCGGGACGGAGGGACCCTCCAGTCACCCAGCCACCTGGACGGAGGGATCCTGCAGTCAGTCACCCACCGGGACGGAGGGACCCACCAGTCACCTGCCCACCGGGACGGAGGGACCCTCCTCCAGTCAGTCAGCCACCCACCGGGACGGAGGGACCCTCCTCCAGTCACCCGCCCTCCGGGACGGAGGGACCCTCCTCCAATCACCCTCCCACCGGGACGGAGCGACCCTCCAGTCAGTCAACCACCCACCGGGACGGAGGGACCCTCCTCCACTCAGTCACCCGCCCACCGACACCGAGGGACCCTCCTCCAGTCACCCGCCGACCAGGACTGAGGGACCCTGCAGTCAGTCACCCACCCACCAGGACGGAGGGACCCTCCTCCAGTCAGTCACCCACCCAACGGTAGGGAGGGACCCTCCAGTCAGTCACCCACCGGGTCGGAGGGACCCTCCTCCAGTCACCCACCCACCGGGACGGAGGGACCCTCTTCCAGTCACCCGCCCACCGGGACGGAGGGACCCTCCTCCAGTCACCCGCCCACTGGGACGGAGGGACCCTCCTCCAGTCACCCGCCCACCAGGACTGAGGGACCCTCCTCCAGTCACCCGCCCAGCAGGACGGAGGGACCCTCCTCCAGTCAGTCACCCACACACCGGGACGGAGGGACCCTCCTCCAGTCACCCACCCACCGGGACGGAGGGACCCTCCTCCAGTCACCCACCCACCGGGACGGAGCGACCCTCCTCCATTCACCCACCCACCGGGACGGAGGAACCCTCCTCCAGTCACCCATCCACTGGGACGAAGGGACCCTCCTCCAGTCACCCGCCCGCCAACCGGGACGGAGGGACCCTCCTCCAGTCACACGCACACCGGGACGGAGGAACCCTCCTCCAGTCACCCACCCAACCACCGGGACGGCGGGACCCTCCTCCAGTCACCCGCCCACCCACCGGGACGGAGGGACCCTCCAGTCAGTCACCCACCCACCGGGACGGAGGGACCCTCCTCCAGTCAGTCACCCGCCCACCGGGACGGAGGGACCCTCCTCCAGTCACACACCCACCGGACCGAGGGACTCACCTCCAATCACCCACCCACCGGGACGGAGGGACCCTCCTCCAGTCACCCACCAACCGGGACGGAGGGACCCTCCAGTCACCCACCCACCTGGACGGAGGGATCCTGCAGTCAGTCACCCACCGGGACGGAGGGACCCACCAGTCACCCACCCACCGGGACGCAGGGACCCTCCTCCAGTCACCCGCCCTCCGGGACGGAGGGACCCTCCTCCAATCACCCTCCCAGCGGGACGGAGCGACCCTCCAGTCAGTCAACCACCCACCGGGACGGAGGGACCCTCCTCCACTCAGTCACCCGCCCACCGGCACCGAGGGACCCTCCTGCAGTCACCCGCGCACCAGGATTGAGGGACCCTGCAGTTAGTCAAGCACCCACCAGGACGGAGGGACCCTCCTCCAGTCAGTCACCCACCCACCGGGACGGAGGGACCCTCCAGTCAGTCACCCACCGGGACGGAGGGACCCTCCTCCAGTCACACACTCACCGGGACGGAGGGACCCTCCAGTCACCCACCCACCGGGATGGAGGGACCCTCCTCCAGTCACCCACCCACCGGGACGGAGGGACCATCCAGTCACCCACCCACCTGGACGGAGGGATCCTACAGTCAGTCACCCACCGGGACGGAGGGACCCCCAGTCACCTGCCCACCGGGACGGAGGGACCCTCCTCCAGTCACCCGCCCACCGGGACAGAGGGACCCTCCTCCAATCACCCTCCCACCGGGACGGAGCGACCCTCCAGTCAGTCAACCACCCACCGGGACGGAGGGACCCGCCTCCAGTCAGTCACCCGCCCACCGGCACCGAGGGACCCTCCTCTAGTCACCCGCCCAACAGGACTGAGGGACCCTGCAGTCAGTCACCCATCCACCAGGACGGAGGGACCCTCCTCCATTCAGTCACCCGCCCACCGGGACGGAGGGACCCTCCTCCAGTCACCCGCCCACCGGGACGGAGGGACACTCCTCCAGTCAGCCGCCCACCGGGACGGAGGGACTCTCCTCCAGTCACCCACTGCGCCCGCCGGGACGGAGGAACCCTCCTCCAGTCACCCACCCACCCACCGGGTTGGAGGGACCCTCCAGTCACCCGCCCATGGGACAGAGGGACCCTCCTCCAGTCAGTCACCCGCCCACCGGGACAGAGGGACCCTCCTCCAGTCACCCGCCCACCGGGACGGAGGGACCCTCCTCCAGTCACCCACTCGCCCACCGGGACGGAGGGATCCTCCTCCAGTCACCCGCCCACTGGGACGGAGGGAACCTCCTCCAGTTACCCGCCCACCGGGATGGAGGGACCCTCCTCTAGTCACCCACCCACCCACCGGGACGGAGGGACCCCCTTCCAGTCACCCACCCAGCAGGACTGAGGGACCCTCCTCCAGTCAGTCACCTGCCCACCAGGACTGAGGGACCCTCCTCCAGTCACCCACCCACCGGGACGGAGGGACCCTCCAGTCAGTCACCCACCGGGACGGAGGGACCCTCCTCCAGTCACACCCCCACTGGACCGAGGGACCCTCCAGTCACCCACCCACCGGGACGGAGGGATCCTCCTCCAGGCACCCACCCACCGGGACGGAGGGACCCTCCAGTCACCCAGCCACCTGGACGGAGGGATCCTGCAGTCAGTCACCCACCGGGACGGAGGGACCCACCAGTCACCTGCCCACCGGGACGGAGGGACCCTCCTCCAGTCAGTCACCCACCCACCGGGACGGAGGGACCCTCCTCCAGACACCCGCCCTCCGGGACGGAGGGACCCTCCTCTAATCACCCTCCCACCGGGACGGAGCGACCCTCCAGTCAGTCAACCACCCACCGGGACGGAGGGACCCTCCTCCACTCAGTCACCCGCCCACCGACACCGAGGGACCCTCCTCCAGTCACCCGCCCACCAGGACTGAGGGACCCTGCAGTCAGTCACCCACCCACCAGGACGGAGGGACCCTCCTCCAGTCAGTCACCCACCCAACGGTAGGGAGGGACCCTCCAGTCAGTCACCCACCGGGACGGAGGGACCCTCCTCCAGTCACCCACCCACCGGGACGGAGGGACCCTCTTCCAGTCACCCGCCCACCGGGACGGAGGGACCCTCCTCCAGTCACCCGCCCACCGGGACGGAGGGACCCTCCTCCAGTCACCCGCCCACCAGGACTGAGGGACCCTCCTCCAGTCACCCACCCAGCAGGACGGAGGGACCCTCCTCCAGTCAGTCACCCACACACCGGGACGGAGGGACCCTCCTCCAGTCACCCACCCACCGGGACGGAGGGACCCTCCTCCAGTCACCCACCCACCGGGACGGAGCGACCCTCCTCCATTCACCCACCCACCGGGACGGAGGAACCCTCCTCCAGTCACCCATCCACTGGGACGAAGGGACCCTCCTCCAGTCACCCGCCCGCCAACCGGGACGGAGGGACCCTCCTCCAGTCACACGCACACCGGGACGGAGGAACCCTCCTCCAGTCACCCACCCAACCACCGGGACGGCGGGACCCTCCTCCAGTCACCCGCCCACCCACCGGGACGGAGGGACCCTCCAGTCAGTCACCCACCCATCGGGACGGAGGGACCCTCCTCCAGTCAGTCACCCGCCCACCGGGACGGAGGGACCCACCTCCAGTCACCCGCCCACCGGGACGGAGGGACCCTCCAGTGAGTCACCCACCCACCGGGACGGAGGGACCCTCCTCCAGTCAGTCACCCGCCCACCAGGACTGAGGGACCCTCCTCCAGCCACCCACCCATCAGGACTGAGGGACCCTCCTCCAGCCACCCGCCCACCCACCGGGACGGAGGGACCCTCTTCCAGTCACCCGCCCACCGGGACGGAGGGAGCCTCCTCCAGTCACCCGCCCACCGGGACGGAGGGACCCTCCTCCAGTCACCCGCCCACCAGGACTGAGGGACCCTCCTCCAGTCACCCACCCAGCAGGACGGAGGGACCCTCCTCCAGTCAGTCACCCATACACCGGGACGGACGGACCCTCCTCCAGTCACCCACCCACCGGGACGGAGGGACCCTCCTCCAGTCACCCACCCACCGGGACGGAGGGACCCTCCTCCAGTCACCCACCAACCGGGATGGATGGACCCTCCTCCAGTCACCCACCCACCGGGACGGAGGGACCCTCCTCCAGTCACCCACCAACCGGGATGGATGGACCCTCCTCCAGTCACCCACCCACCGGGACGGAGGGACCCTCCTCCAGTCACCCACCAACCGGGTCGGAGGGACCCTCCAGGCAGTCACTCACCGGGACGGAGGGACCGTCCAGTCACCCACCCACTGGGACGGAGGGACTCTCCTCCAGTCACCCACCCACCGGGACGGAGGGACCCTCCTCCAGTCACCCGCCCGTCCACCGGAACGGAGGGACCCTCCTCCAGTCACCCGCCCGCCCACCGGGACGGGGGGACCCTCCTCCAGTCGCCCACCGGGACGGAGGGACCCTCCTCCAGTCACCCGCCCACCCACCGGGACGGAGGGACCCTCCAGTCAGTCACCCACCCACCGGGACGGAGGGACCCTACTCCAGTCACCCACCCACCGGGACGGAGGGACCCTCCAGTCACCCGCCCACCGGAACGGAGGGACCCTCCGCCAGTCACCCACGCACCCACTGGGACGGAGGGAGCCTCCAGTCAGTCACCCACCCACCGGGACGGAGGGACCCTTCTCCAGTCAGTCACCCGCCCACCGGGACGGAGGGACCCTCCTCCAGTCACCCGCCCACCGGGACGGAGGGACCCTCCAGTCAGTCACCCACCCACCGGGACGGAGGGACCCTCCTCCAGTCAGTCACCCGCCCACCAGGACTGAGGGACCCTCCTCCAGCCACCCACCCATCAGGACTGAGGGACCCTCCTCCAGCCACCCGCCCACCCACCGGGACGGAGGGACCCTCCTCCAGCCACCCACCCACCGGGACGGAGGGAGCTTCCTCCAGTCACCCGCCCACCGGGACGGAGGGAGCTTCCTCCAGTCACCCGCCCACCGGGACGGAGGGACCCTCCTCCAGTCACCCGCCCACCAGGACTGAGGGACCCTCCTCCAGTCACCCACCCAGCCGGACGGAGGGACCCTCCTCCAGTCAGTCACCCACACACCGGGACGGAGGGACCCTCCTCCAGTCACCCACCCACCGGGACGGAGGGACCCTCCTCCAGTCACCCACCCACCGGGACGGAGGGACCCTCCTCCAGTCACCCACCAACCGGGATGGATGGACCCTCCTCCAGTCACCCACCCACCGGGACGGAGGGACCCTCCTCCAGTCACCCACCAACCGGGACGGAGGGACCCTCCAGGCAGTCACTCACCGGGACGGAGGGACCCTCCAGTCACCCACCCACTGGGACGGAGGGACTCTCCTCCAGTCACCCACCCACCGGGACGGAGGGACCCTCCTCCAGTCACCCGCCCGCCCACCGGGACGGAGGGACCCTCCTCCAGTCGCCCACCGGGACGGAGGGACCCTCCTCCAGTCACCCACCCACCCACCGGGACGGAGGGACCCTCCTCCAGTCACCCACCCGCCCGCTGGGACGGAGGGACCCTCCAGTCACCCACCCACCGGGACGGAGGGACCATCCTCCAGTCACCCACCCACCGGGACGGAGGGACCCTTCTCCAGTCACCCACCCACCGGGATGGAGGGACCCTCCTCCAGTCACCCACCCACCGGGACGGAGGGACCCTCCTCCATTCACCCACCCACCGGGACGGAGGGACCCTCCAGTCACCCACCCACCGGGACGGAGGGACCCTCCTCCAGTCACCCACCCACCGGGACGGAGGGACCCTCCAGTCAGTCACCCACCGGGACGGAGGGACCCTCCTCCAGTCACCCACCCACCGGGACGGAGGGACCCTCCTCCAGTCACCCACCAACCGGGATGGATGGACCCTCCTCCAGTCACCCACCCACCGGGACGGAGGGACCCTCCTCCAGTCACCCACCAACCGGGACGGAGGGACCCTCCAGGCAGTCACTCACCGCGACGGAGGGACCCTCCAGTCACCCACCCACTGGGACGGAGGGACTCTCCTCCAGTCACCCAGCCACCGGGACGGATGGACCCTCCTCCAGTCACCCACCCACCGGGACGGAGGGACCCTCCTCCAGTCACCCACCCACCGGGACGGAGGGACCCTCCAGTCACCCACCCACCGGGACGGAGAGACCCTCCAGTCAGTCACCCACCGGGACGGAGGGACCCTCCAGTCACCCGCCCACCGGGATGGAGGGACCCTCCTTCAGTCACCCGCCCAACGGGACGGAGGGACCCTCCTCCAGTCACCCGCCCACCAGAACTGAGGGACCCTCCTCTAGCCTCCTGCCCACCAGGACTGAGGGACCCTCCTCCAGTCACCCGCCCACCCACCGGGACGGAGGGACACTCCTCCAGTCACCCACCCACCGGGACGGAAGTCCCTCCTCCAGTCACCCGCCCACCAGGACTGAGGGACCCTCCTCCAGCCACCCACCCATCAGGACTGAGGGACCCTCCTCCAGCCACCCGCCCACCCACCGGGACGGAGGGACCCTCTTCCAGTCATCCGCCCACCGGGACGGAGGGAGCCTCCTCCAGTCACCCGCCTACCGGGACGGAGGGACCCTCCTCCAGTCACCCGCCCACCAGGACTGAGGGACCCTCCTCCAGTCACCCGCCCAGCAGGACGGAGGAACCCTCCTCCAGTCACCCACCCACACACCGGGTTGGAGGGACCCTCCAGTCACCCGCCCACCGGGACGGAGGGACCCTCCTCCAGTCAGTCACCCGCCCACCGGGACAGAGGGACCCTCCTCCAGTCACCCGCCCACCGGGACGGAGGGACCCTCCAGTCAGTCACTGACCCACCGGGACGGAGGGACCCTCCTCCAGTCAGTCACCCACCCACCGGGACGGCAGGACCCTCCAGTCAGTCACCCACTGGGACGGAGGGACCCTCCAGTCAGTCACCCACCGGGACGGAGGGACCCTCCAGTCACCCGCCCACCGGGACGGAGGGACCCTTCCAGTCAGTCACCTGCCCGCCCGCCAGGACGGAGGGACCCTCCTCCAGTCAGTCACCCACCAGGACGTAGGGACACTCCTCCAGTCACCCACCCACCAGGACGGAGGGACCCTCCTCCAGTCACCCACCCACAGGGACCCTCCTCCAGTCACCCACCCACCGGGACGGAGGGACCCTCCAGTCAGTCACCCAAAGGGACAGAGGGACCCTCCTTCAGTAACCCACCCACCGGGACGGAGGGACCCTCCACTCAGTCACCCACCCACCGGGACGGAGGGACCCACCTCCAGTCACCCACCCTCCGGGACGGAGGGACCCTCCTCCAGTAACCCACCCACCGGGACGGAGGGACCCTCCTCCAGTCACCCACCCACCCACCGGGACGGAGGGACCCTCCGCCAGTCACCCACCCACCCAGCGGGACGGAGGGACTCTCCTCCAGTCACCCACCCATGGGGAAGGAGGGACCCTCCAGTCAGTCACCCACCGGGACGGTGGGACCCTCCTCCAGTCACACACCCACCGGACCGAGGGACCCTCCAGTCACCCACCCACAGGGACGGAGGGACCCTGCTCCAGTCACCCACACACCGGGACGGAGGGACCCTCCAGTCACCCACCCACCTGGATGGAGGGATCCTGCAGTCAGTCACCCACCGGGACGGAGGGACCCCCCAGTCACCTGTCCACCGGGACGGAGGGACACTCCTCCATTCAGTCACCAACCCACCGGGACGGAGGGACCCTCCTCCAGTCACCCGCCCACCGGAACGGAGGGACCCTCCTCCAATCACCCTCCCACCGGGACGGAGTGACCCTCCTCCAGTAACCCACCCACCGGGACGGAGGGACCCTCCTCCAGTCACCCGCCCACCGGGACAGAGGGACCCTCCTCCAGTTTGTCACCCGCCCCACTGGGACGGAGGGAACATCCTCCAGTCACCCGCCCGCCCACCGGGACGGAGGGACCCTCCTCCAGTCACCCCGCCCGCCCACCGGGACGGAGGGACCCTCCTCCAGTCACCCACCCGCCCACCGGGACGGAGGGACCCTCCTCCAGTCACCCGCCCACTGGGACGGAGGGACCCTCCTCCAGTTACCCGCCCACCGGGACGGAGGGACCCTCCTCTAGTCACCCACCCACCCACCGGGACGGAGGGACCCCCTTCCAGTCACCCGCCCAGCAGGACTGAGGGACCCTCCTCCAGTCAGTCACCTGCCCACCAGGACTGAGGGACCCTCCTCCAGTCACCCACCCACCGGGACGGAGGGACCCTCCTCCAGTCACCCACCCAGCAGGACGGAGGGACCCTCCTCCAGTCACCCACCCACCGGGACGGAGGGACCCTCCAGTCAGTCACCCACCGGGAAGGAGGGACCCTCCTCCAGTCACACACCCACCGGACCGAGGGACCCTCCAGTCACCCACCCACCGGGACGGAGGGACCCTCCTCCAGTCACCCACCAACCGGGATGGATGGACCCTCCTCCAGTCACCCACCCACCGGGACGGAGGGACCCTCCTCCAGTCACCCACCAACCGGGATGGATGGACCCTCCTCCAGTCACCCACCCACCGGGACGGAGGGACCCTCCTCCAGTCACCCACCAACCGGGTCGGAGGGACCCTCCAGGCAGTCACTCACCGGGACGGAGGGACCGTCCAGTCACCCACCCACTGGGACGGAGGGACTCTCCTCCAGTCACCCACCCACCGGGACGGAGGGACCCTCCTCCAGTCACCCGCCCGTCCACCGGAACGGAGGGACCCTCCTCCAGTCACCCGCCCGCCCACCGGGACGGGGGGACCCTCCTCCAGTCGCCCACCGGGACGGAGGGACCCTCCTCCAGTCACCCGCCCACCCACCGGGACGGAGGGACCCTCCAGTCAGTCACCCACCCACCGGGACGGAGGGACCCTACTCCAGTCACCCACCCACCGGGACGGAGGGACCCTCCAGTCACCCGCCCACCGGAACGGAGGGACCCTCCGCCAGTCACCCACGCACCCACTGGGACGGAGGGAGCCTCCAGTCAGTCACCCACCCACCGGGACGGAGGGACCCTTCTCCAGTCAGTCACCCGCCCACCGGGACGGAGGGACCCTCCTCCAGTCACCCGCCCACCGGGACGGAGGGACCCTCCAGTCAGTCACCCACCCACCGGGACGGAGGGACCCTCCTCCAGTCAGTCACCCGCCCACCAGGACTGAGGGACCCTCCTCCAGCCACCCACCCATCAGGACTGAGGGACCCTCCTCCAGCCACCCGCCCACCCACCGGGACGGAGGGACCCTCCTCCAGCCACCCACCCACCGGGACGGAGGGAGCTTCCTCCAGTCACCCGCCCACCGGGACGGAGGGAGCTTCCTCCAGTCACCCGCCCACCGGGACGGAGGGACCCTCCTCCAGTCACCCGCCCACCAGGACTGAGGGACCCTCCTCCAGTCACCCACCCAGCCGGACGGAGGGACCCTCCTCCAGTCAGTCACCCACACACCGGGACGGAGGGACCCTCCTCCAGTCACCCACCCACCGGGACGGAGGGACCCTCCTCCAGTCACCCACCCACCGGGACGGAGGGACCCTCCTCCAGTCACCCACCAACCGGGATGGATGGACCCTCCTCCAGTCACCCACCCACCGGGACGGAGGGACCCTCCTCCAGTCACCCACCAACCGGGACGGAGGGACCCTCCAGGCAGTCACTCACCGGGACGGAGGGACCCTCCAGTCACCCACCCACTGGGACGGAGGGACTCTCCTCCAGTCACCCACCCACCGGGACGGAGGGACCCTCCTCCAGTCACCCGCCCGCCCACCGGGACGGAGGGACCCTCCTCCAGTCGCCCACCGGGACGGAGGGACCCTCCTCCAGTCACCCACCCACCCACCGGGACGGAGGGACCCTCCTCCAGTCACCCACCCGCCCGCTGGGACGGAGGGACCCTCCAGTCACCCACCCACCGGGACGGAGGGACCATCCTCCAGTCACCCACCCACCGGGACGGAGGGACCCTTCTCCAGTCACCCACCCACCGGGATGGAGGGACCCTCCTCCAGTCACCCACCCACCGGGACGGAGGGACCCTCCTCCATTCACCCACCCACCGGGACGGAGGGACCCTCCAGTCACCCACCCACCGGGACGGAGGGACCCTCCTCCAGTCACCCACCCACCGGGACGGAGGGACCCTCCAGTCAGTCACCCACCGGGACGGAGGGACCCTCCTCCAGTCACCCACCCACCGGGACGGAGGGACCCTCCTCCAGTCACCCACCAACCGGGATGGATGGACCCTCCTCCAGTCACCCACCCACCGGGACGGAGGGACCCTCCTCCAGTCACCCACCAACCGGGACGGAGGGACCCTCCAGGCAGTCACTCACCGCGACGGAGGGACCCTCCAGTCACCCACCCACTGGGACGGAGGGACTCTCCTCCAGTCACCCAGCCACCGGGACGGATGGACCCTCCTCCAGTCACCCACCCACCGGGACGGAGGGACCCTCCTCCAGTCACCCACCCACCGGGACGGAGGGACCCTCCAGTCACCCACCCACCGGGACGGAGAGACCCTCCAGTCAGTCACCCACCGGGACGGAGGGACCCTCCAGTCACCCGCCCACCGGGATGGAGGGACCCTCCTTCAGTCACCCGCCCAACGGGACGGAGGGACCCTCCTCCAGTCACCCGCCCACCAGAACTGAGGGACCCTCCTCTAGCCTC
Organism: Isurus oxyrinchus; assembly: GCA_026770705.1. Taxonomy (NCBI): domain Eukaryota; kingdom Metazoa; phylum Chordata; class Chondrichthyes; order Lamniformes; family Lamnidae; genus Isurus; species Isurus oxyrinchus. The sequence continues at coordinate 24,594 of JANJGN010002407.1, forward strand.
CTGCCCACCAGGACTGAGGGACCCTCCTCCAGTCACCCGCCCACCCACCGGGACGGAGGGACACTCCTCCAGTCACCCACCCACCGGGACGGAAGTCCCTCCTCCAGTCACCCGCCCACCAGGACTGAGGGACCCTCCTCCAGCCACCCACCCATCAGGACTGAGGGACCCTCCTCCAGCCACCCGCCCACCCACCGGGACGGAGGGACCCTCTTCCAGTCATCCGCCCACCGGGACGGAGGGAGCCTCCTCCAGTCACCCGCCTACCGGGACGGAGGGACCCTCCTCCAGTCACCCGCCCACCAGGACTGAGGGACCCTCCTCCAGTCACCCGCCCAGCAGGACGGAGGAACCCTCCTCCAGTCACCCACCCACACACCGGGTTGGAGGGACCCTCCAGTCACCCGCCCACCGGGACGGAGGGACCCTCCTCCAGTCAGTCACCCGCCCACCGGGACAGAGGGACCCTCCTCCAGTCACCCGCCCACCGGGACGGAGGGACCCTCCAGTCAGTCACTGACCCACCGGGACGGAGGGACCCTCCTCCAGTCAGTCACCCACCCACCGGGACGGCAGGACCCTCCAGTCAGTCACCCACTGGGACGGAGGGACCCTCCAGTCAGTCACCCACCGGGACGGAGGGACCCTCCAGTCACCCGCCCACCGGGACGGAGGGACCCTTCCAGTCAGTCACCTGCCCGCCCGCCAGGACGGAGGGACCCTCCTCCAGTCAGTCACCCACCAGGACGTAGGGACACTCCTCCAGTCACCCACCCACCAGGACGGAGGGACCCTCCTCCAGTCACCCACCCACAGGGACCCTCCTCCAGTCACCCACCCACCGGGACGGAGGGACCCTCCAGTCAGTCACCCAAAGGGACAGAGGGACCCTCCTTCAGTAACCCACCCACCGGGACGGAGGGACCCTCCACTCAGTCACCCACCCACCGGGACGGAGGGACCCACCTCCAGTCACCCACCCTCCGGGACGGAGGGACCCTCCTCCAGTAACCCACCCACCGGGACGGAGGGACCCTCCTCCAGTCACCCACCCACCCACCGGGACGGAGGGACCCTCCGCCAGTCACCCACCCACCCAGCGGGACGGAGGGACTCTCCTCCAGTCACCCACCCATGGGGAAGGAGGGACCCTCCAGTCAGTCACCCACCGGGACGGTGGGACCCTCCTCCAGTCACACACCCACCGGACCGAGGGACCCTCCAGTCACCCACCCACAGGGACGGAGGGACCCTGCTCCAGTCACCCACACACCGGGACGGAGGGACCCTCCAGTCACCCACCCACCTGGATGGAGGGATCCTGCAGTCAGTCACCCACCGGGACGGAGGGACCCCCCAGTCACCTGTCCACCGGGACGGAGGGACACTCCTCCATTCAGTCACCAACCCACCGGGACGGAGGGACCCTCCTCCAGTCACCCGCCCACCGGAACGGAGGGACCCTCCTCCAATCACCCTCCCACCGGGACGGAGTGACCCTCCTCCAGTAACCCACCCACCGGGACGGAGGGACCCTCCTCCAGTCACCCGCCCACCGGGACAGAGGGACCCTCCTCCAGTTTGTCACCCGCCCACTGGGACGGAGGGAACATCCTCCAGTCACCCGCCCGCCCACCGGGACGGAGGGACCCTCCTCCAGTCACCCGCCCGCCCACCGGGACGGAGGGACCCTCCTCCAGTCACCCACCCGCCCACCGGGACGGAGGGACCCTCCTCCAGTCACCCGCCCACTGGGACGGAGGGACCCTCCTCCAGTTACCCGCCCACCGGGACGGAGGGACCCTCCTCTAGTCACCCACCCACCCACCGGGACGGAGGGACCCCCTTCCAGTCACCCGCCCAGCAGGACTGAGGGACCCTCCTCCAGTCAGTCACCTGCCCACCAGGACTGAGGGACCCTCCTCCAGTCACCCACCCACCGGGACGGAGGGACCCTCCTCCAGTCACCCACCCAGCAGGACGGAGGGACCCTCCTCCAGTCACCCACCCACCGGGACGGAGGGACCCTCCAGTCAGTCACCCACCGGGAAGGAGGGACCCTCCTCCAGTCACACACCCACCGGACCGAGGGACCCTCCAGTCACCCACCCACCGGGACAGAGGGACCCTCCTCCAGGCACCCACCCACCGGGACGGAGGGACCCTCCAGTCACCCACCCACCTGGACGGAGGGATCCTGCAGTCAGTCACCCACCGGGACGGAGGGACCCACCAGTCACCTGCCCACCGGGACGGAGGGACCCTCCTCCAGTCAGTCACCCACCCACCGGGACGGAGGGACCCTCCTCCAGTCACCCGCCCTCCGGGACGGAGGGACCCTCCTCCAATCACCCTCCCACCGGGACGGAGCGACCCTCCAGTCAGTCAACCACCCACCGGGACGGAGGGACCCTCCTCCACTCAGTCACCCGCCCACCGACACCGAGGTACCCTCCTCCAGTCACCCGCCCACCAGGACTGAGGGACCCTGCAGTCAGTCACCCACCCACCAGGACGGAGGGACCCTCCTCCAGTCAGTCACCCACCCAACGGGACGGAGGGACCCTCCAGTCAGTCACCCACCGGGACGGAGGGACCCTCCTCCAGTCACCCACCCACCGGGACGGAGGGACCCTCTTCCAGTCACCCGCCCACCGGGACGGAAGGACCCTCCTCCAGTCACCCGCCCACCGGGACGGAGGGACCCTCCTCCTGTCACCCGCCCACCAGGACTGAGGGACCCTCCTCCAGTCACCCGCCCAGCAGGACGGAGGAACCCTCCTCCAGTCACCCATCCACTGGGACGAAGGGACCCTCCTCCAGTCACCCGCCCGCCAACCGGGACGGAGGGACCCTCCTCCAGTCACACGCCCACCGGGACGGAGGAACCCTCCTCCAGTCACCCACCCAACCACCGGGACGGCGGGACCCTCCTCCAGACACCCGCCCACCCACCGGGACGGAGGGACCCTCCAGTCAGTCACCCACCCACCGGGACGGAGGGACCCTCCTCCAGTCAGTCACCCGCCCACCGGGACGGAGGGACCCTCCTCCAGTCACCCGCCCACCGGGACGGAGGGACCCTCCAGTGAGTCACCCACCCACCGGGACGGAGGGACCCTCCTTCAGGCAGTTACCCGCCCACGAGGACTGAGGGACCCTCCTCCAGCCACCCACCCATCAGGACTGAGGGCCCCTCCTCCAGCCACCCGCCCACCCACCGGGACGGAGGAAACCCTCTTCCAGTCACCCGCCCACCGGGATGGAGGGAGCCTCCTCCAGTCACCCGCCCACCGGGACGGAGGGACCCTCCTCCAGTCACCCGCCCACCAGGACTGAGGGACCCTCCTCCAGTCACCCACCCAGCAGGACGGAGGGACCCTCCTCCAGTCACCCACCCACCGGGACGGAGGGACCCTCCTCCAGTCACCCACCAACCGGGATGGATGGACCCTCCTCCAGTCACCCACCCACCGGGACGGAGGGACCCTCCTCCAGTCACCCACCAACCGGGATGGATGGACCCTCCTCCAGTCACCCACCCACCGGGACGGAGGGACCCTCTTCCAGTCACCCGCCCACCGGGACGGAGGGACCCTCCTCCAGTCACCCGCCCACCGGGACGGAGGGACCCTCCTCCTGTCACCCGCCCACCCACCGGGACGGAGGGACCCTCCTCCAGTCACCCACCAACCGGGACGGAGGGACCCTCCAGGCAGTCACTCACCGGGACGGAGGGACCCTCCAGTCACCCACCCACTGGGACGGAGGGACCCTCCTCCAGTCACCCACCCACCGGGACGGAGCGACCCTCCTCCATTCACCCACCCACCGGGACGGAGGAACCCTCCTCCAGTCACCCATCCACTGGGATGAAGGGACCCCTCCTCCAGTCATCCGCCCGCCAACCGGGACGGAGGGACCCTCCTCCAGTCCCACACGCCCACCGGGACGGAGGAACCCTCCTCCAGTCACCCACCCAACCACCGGGACGGCGGGGACCCTCCTCCAGTCACCCGCCCACCCACCGGGACGGAGGGACCCTCCAGTCAGTCACCCACCCACCGGGACGGAGGGACCCTCCTCCAGTCAGTCACCCACCCACCGGGACGGAGGGACCCTCCTCCAGTCGCCCGCCCACCGGGACGGAGGGACCCTCCAGTGAGTCACCCACCCACCGGGACGGAGGGACCCTCCTTCAGTCAGTTACCCCGCCCACCAGGACTGAGGGACCCTCCTCCAGCCACCCACCCATCAGGACTGAGGGCCCCTCCTCCAGCCACCCGCCCACCCACCGGGACGGAGGGACCCTCTTCCAGTCACCCGCCCCACCGGGATGGAGGGAGCCTCCTCCAGTCACCCGCCCACCGGGACGGAGGGACCCTCCTCCAGTCACCCGCCCACCAGGACTGAGGGTCCCTCCTCCAGTCACCCACCCAGCAGGACGGAGGGACCCTCCTCCAGTCACCCACCCACCGGGACGGAGGGACCCTCCTCCAGTCACCCACCAACCGGGATGGATGGACCCTCCTCCAGTCACCCACCCACCGGGACGGAGGGACCCTCCTCCAGTCACCCACCAACCGGGATGGATGGACCCTCCTCCAGTCACCCACCCACCGGGACGGAGGGACCCTCCTCAAGTCACCCACCAACCGGGTCGGAGGGACCCTCCTGGCAGTCACTCACCGGGACGGAGGGACCCTCCAGTCACCCACCCACTGGGACGGAGGGACTCTCCTCCAGTCACCCACCCACCGGGACGGAGGGACCCTCCTCCAGTCACCCGCCCGTCCACCGGGACGGAGGGACCCTCCTCCAGTCACCCGCCCGCCCACCGGGACGGAGGGACCCTCCTCCAGTCGCCCACCGGGACGGAGGGACTCTCCTCCAGTCACCCGCCCACCCACCGGGACGGAGGGACCCTCCAGTCAGTCACCCACCCACCGGGACGGAGGAACCCTACTCCAGTCACCCACCCACCGGGACGGAGGGACCCTCCAGTCACCCGCCCACCGGGACGGAGGGACCCTCCTCCAGTCACCCACGCACCCACCGGGACGGAGGGACCCTCCAGTCAGTCACCCACCCACTGGGACGGAGGGACCCTCCTCCAGTCAGTCACCCGCCCACCGGGACGGAGGGACCCTCCTCCAGTCACCCGCCCACCGGGACGGAGGGACCCTCCAGTCAGTCACCCACCCACCGGGACGGAGGGACCCTCCTCCAGTCAGTCACCCGCCCACCAGGACTGAGGGACGCCACCCACCCATCAGGACAGAGGGACCCTCCTCCAGTCACCCACCCACCGGGACGGAGGGACCCTCCAGTCAGTCACCCACCCACCGGGACGGAGGGGACACACCTCCAGTCACCCACCCTCCGGGACGGAGGGACCCCCCTCCAGTCACCCACCCACCGGGACGGAGGGACCCTCCTCCAGTCACCCACCCACCCACCGGGACGGAGGGACCCTCCGCCAGTCACCCACCCACCCAGCGGGACGGAGGGACTCTCCTCCAGTCACCCATCCATGGGGACAGAGGGACCCTCCAGTCAGTCACCCACCGGGACGGTGGGACCCTCCTCCAGTCACACACCCACCGGACCGAGGGACCCACCAGTCACCCACCCACCGGGACGGAGGGACCATCCTCCAGTCACCCACACACCCGGACGGAGGGACCCTCCAGTCACCCACCCACCTGGATGGAGGGATCCTGCAGTCAGTCACCCACCGGGACGGAGGGACCCCCCAGTCACCTGCCCACCGGGATGGAGGGACCCTCCTCCATTCAGTCACCAACCCACCGGGACGGAGGGACCCTCCTCCAGTCACCCGCCCACCGGGACGGAGGGACCCTCCTCCAATCACCCACCCACCGGGACGGAGGGACCCTCCTCCAGTCACCCCGCCCACCGGGACAGAGGGACCCTCCTCCAGTCTGTCACCCCGCCCACTGGGACGGAGGGACCATCCTCCAGTCACCCGCCCGCCCCCACCGGGACGGAGGGACCCTCCTCCAGTCACCCCGCCCCGCCCACCGGGACAGAGGGACCCTCCTCCAGTCACCCACCCGCCCACCGGGACGGAGGGACCCTCCTCCAGTCACCCCGCCCACAGGGACGGAGGGACCCTCCTCCAGTTACCCGCCCACCGGGACGGAGGGACCCTCCTCTAGTCACCCACCCACCCACCGGGACGGAGGGACCCCCCTTCCAGTCACCCGCCCAGCAGGACGGAGGGACCCTCCTCCAGTCAGTCACCTGCCCACCAGGACTGAGGGACCCTCCTCCAGTCACCCACCCACCGGGACGGGGGGACCCTCCTCCAGTCACCCACCCAGCAGGACGGAGGGACCCTCCTCCAGTCACCCACCCACTGGGACGGAGGGACCCTCCAGTCAGTCACCCCACCGGGACGGAGGGACCCTCCTCCAGTCACACACCCACCGGACCGAGGGGACCCTCCATTCACCCACCCACCGGGACGGAGGGACCCTCCTACAGGCACCCACCCCACCGGGACGGAGGGACCCTCCAGTCACCCACCCACCTGGACGGAGGGATCCTGCAGTCAGTCACCCACCGGGACAGAGGGACCCACCAGTCACCTGCCCACCGGGACGGAGGGACCCTCCTCCAGTCAGTCACCCACCCACCGGGACGGAGGGACCCTCCTCCAGTCACCCGCCCTCCGGGACGGAGGGACCCTCCTCCAATCAACCTCCCACCGGGACGGAGCGACCCTCCAGACAGTCAACCACCCACCGGGACGGAGGGACCCTCCTCCACTCAGTCACCCGCCCACCGACACCGAGGGACCCTCCTCCAGTCACCCGCCCACCAGGACTGAGGGACCCTGCAGTCAGTCACCCACCCACCAGGACGGAGGGACCCTCCTCCAGTCAGTCACCCACCCAACGGTAGGGAGGGACCCTCCAGTCAGTCACCCACCGGGACGGAGGGACCCTCCTCCAGTCACCCACCCACCGGGTCGGAGGGACCCTCTTCCAGTCACCCGCCCACCGGGACGGAGGGACCCTCCTCCAGTCACCCGCCCACCGGGACGGAGGGACCCTCCTCCAGTCACCCCGCCCACCAGGACTGAGGGACCCTCCTCCAGTCACCCGCCCAGCAGGACGGAGGGACCCTCCTCCAGTCAGTCACCCACACACCGGGACGGAGGGACCCTCCTCCAGTCACCCACCCACCGGGACGGAGGGACCCTCCTCCAGTCACCCACCCACCGGGACGGAGCGACCCTCCTCCATTCACCCACCCACCGGGACGGAGGAACCCTCCTCCAGTCACCCATCCACTGGGACGAAGGGACCCTCCTCCAGTCACCCCGCCCGCCAACCGGGACGGAGGGACCCTCCTCCAGTCACACGCCCACCGGGACGGAGGAACCCTCCTCCAGTCACCCGCCCCACCCACCGGGACGGAGGGACCCTCCAGTCAGTCACCCACCCACCGGGACGGAGGGACCCTCCTCCAGTCAGTCACCCGCCCACCGGGACGGAGGGACCCTCCTCCAGTCACCCGCCCACCGGGACGGAGGGACCCTCCAGTGAGTCACCCACCCACCGGGACGGACGGACCCTCCTCCAGTCAGTCACCCGCCCACCAGGACTGAGGGACCCTCCTCCAGCCACCCCACCCATCAGGACTGAGGGACCCTCCTCCAGCCACCCGCCCACCCACCGGGACGGAGGGACCCTCTTCCAGTCACCCGCCCCACCGGGACGGAGGGACCCTCCTCCAGTCACGCGCCCACCAGGACTGAGGGACCCTCCTCCAGTCACCCACCCAGCAGGACGGAGGGACCCTCCTCCAGTCAGTCACCCACACACCGGGATGGACGGACCCTCCTCCAGTCACCCACCCACCGGGACGGAGGGACCCTCCTCCAGTCACCCACCCACCGGGACGGAGGGACCCTCCTCCAGTCACCCACCAACCGGGATGGATGGACCCTCCTCCAGTCACCCACCCACCGGGACGGAGGGACCCTCCTCCAGTCACCCACCAACCGGGATGGATGGACCCTCCTCCAGTCACCCACCCACCGGGACGGAGGGACACTCCTCCAGTCACCCACCAACCGGGTCGGAGGGACCCTCCAGGCAGTCACTCACCGGGACGGAGGGACCCTCCAGTCACCCACCCACTGGGACGGAGGGACTCTCCTCCAGTCACCCACCCACCGGGACGGAGGGACCCTCCTCCAGTCACCCGCCCGTCCACCGGAACGGAGGGACCCTCCTCCAGTCACCCGCCCGCCCACCGGGACGGAGGGACCCTCCTCCAGTCGCCCACCGGGACGGAGGGACCCTCCTCCAGTCACCCGCCCACCCACCGGGACGGAGGGACCCTCCAGTCAGTCACCCACCCACCGGGACGGAGGGACCCTACACCAGTCACCCACCCACCGGGACGGAGGGACCCTCCAGTCACCCGCCCACCGGGACGGAGGGACCCTCCTCCAGTCACCCACGCACCCACCGGGACGGAGGGACCCTCCAGTCAGTCACCCACCCACCGGGACGGAGGGACCCTCCTCCAGTCAGTCACCCGCCCACCGGGACGGAGGGACCCTCCTCCAGTCACCCGCCCACCGGGACGGAGGGACCCTCCAGTCAGTCACCCACCCACCGGGACGGAGGGACCCTCCGCCAGTCAGTCACCCGCCCACCAGGACTGAGGGACCCTCCTCCAGCCACCCACCCATCAGGACTGAGGGACCCTCCTCCAGCCACCCGCCCACCCACCGGGACGGAGGGACCCTCTTCCAGTCACCCGCCCACCGGGACGGAGGGAGCCTCCTCCAGTCACCCGCCCACCGGGACGGAGGGACCCTCCTCCAGTCACCCGCCCACCAGGACTGAGGGACCCTCCTCCAGTCACCCACCCAGCAGGACGGCGGGACCCTCCTCCAGTCAGTCACCCACACACCGGGACGGAGGGATCCTCCTCCAGTCACCAACCCACCGGGACGGAGGGATCCTCCTCCAGTCACCCACCCACCGGGACGGAGGGACCCTCCTCCAGTCACCCACCAACCGGGATGGATGGACCCTCCTCCAGTCACCCACCCACCGGGACGGAGGGACCCTCCTCCAGTCACCCACCAACCGGGATGGATGGACCCTCCTCCAGTCACCCACCCACCGGGACGGAGGGACCCTCCTCCAGTCACCCACCAACCGGGACGGAGGGACCCTCCAGGCAGTCACTCACCGGGACGGAGGGACCCTCCAGTCACCCACCCACTGGGACGGAGGGACTCTCCTCCAGTCACCCACCCACCGGGACGGAGGGACCCTCCTCCAGTCACCCGCCCGTCCACCGGGACGGAGGGACCCTCCTCCAGTCACCCGCCCGCCCACCGGGACGGAGGGACCCTCCTCCAGTCGCCCACAGGGACGGAGGGACCCTCCTCCAGTCACCCGCCCACCCACCGGGACGGAGGGACCCTCCTCCAGTCACCCACCCCGCCCGCTGGGACGGAGGGACCCTCCAGTCACCCACCCACCGGGACGGAGGGACCATCCTCCAGTCACCCACCCACCGGGACGGAGGGACCCTTCTCCAGTCACCCACCCACCGGGATGGAGGGACCCTCCTCCAGTCACCCACCCACCGGGACGGAGGGACCCTCCTCCATTCACCCACCCACCGGGACGGAGGGACCCTCCAGTCACCCACCCACCGGGACGGAGGGACCCTCCTCCAGTCACCCACCCACCGGGACGGAGGGACCCTCCAGTCAGTCACCCACCGGGACGGAGGGACCCTCCTCCAGTCACCCACCCACCGGGACGGAGGGACCCTCCTCCAGTCACCCACCAACCGGGATGGATGGACCCTCCTCCAGTCACCCACCCACCGGGACGGAGGGACCCTCCTCCAGTCACCCACCAACCGGGATGGATGGACCCTCCTCCAGTCACCCACCCACCGGGACGGAGGGACCCTCCTCCAGTCACCCACCAACCGGGACGGAGGGACCCTCCAGGCAGTCACTCACCGCGACGGAGGGACCCTCCTGTCACCCCACCCACTGGGACGGAGGGACTCTCCTCCAGTCACCCAGCCACCGGGACGGATGGACCCTCCTCCAGTCACCCACCCACCGGGACGGAGGGACCCTCCTCCAGTCACCCACCCACCGGGACGGAGGGACCCTCCAGTCACCCACCCACCGGGACGGAGAGACCCTCCAGTCAGTCACCCACCGGGACGGAGGGACCCTCCAGTCACCCGCCCACCGGGATGGAGGGACCCTCCTTCAGTCACCCGCCCAACGGGACGGAGGGACCCTCCTCCAGTCACCCGCCCACCAGGACTGAGGGACCCTCCTCTAGCCTCCCGCCCACCAGGACTGAGGGACCCTCCTCCAGTCACCCGCCCACCCACCGGGACGGAGGGACACTCCTCCAGTCACCCACCCACCGGGACGGAAGTCCCTCCTCCAGTCACCCGCCCACCAGGACTGAGGGACCCTCCTCCAGCCACCCGCCCATCAGGACTGAGGGACCCTCCTCCAGCCACCCGCCCACCCACCGGGACGGAGGGACCCTCTTCCAGTCATCCGCCCACCGGGACGGAGGGAGCCTCCTCCAGTCACCCGCCCACCGGGACGGAGGGACGCTCCTCCAGTCACCCGCCCACCAGGACTGAGGGACCCTCCTCCAGTCACCCGCCCAGCAGGACGGAGGAACCCTCCTCCAGTCACCCACCAACCCACCGGGTTGGAGGGACCCTCCAGTCACCCGCCCACCGGGACAGAGGGACCCTCCTCCAGTCAGTCACCCGCCCACCGGGACAGTGGGACCCTCCTCCAGTCACCCGCCCACCGGGACGGAGGGACCCTTCAGTCACCCACCCACCTGGAGGGAGGGATCCTGCAGTCAGTCACCCACCGGGACGGAGGGACCCCCCAGTCACCCGCCCACCGGGACAGAGGGACCCTCCTCCAATCACCCTCCCACCGGGACGGAGCGACCCTCCAGTCAGTCAACCACCCACCGGGACGGAGGGACCCTCCTCCAGTTAGTCACCCGCCCACCGGCACCGAGGGACCCTCCTCTAGTCACCCGCCCACCAGGACTGAGGGACCCTGCAGTCAGTCACCCATCCACCAGGACGGAGGGACCCTCCTCCAGTCAGTCACCCCGCCCACCGGTACGGAGGGACCCTCCTCCAGTCACCCGCCCACCGGGACGGAGGGACTCTCCTCCAGTCAGCCGCCCACCGGGACGGAGGGACTCTCCTCCAGTCACCCACTGCGCCCGCCGGGACGGAGGAACCCTCCTCCAGTCACCCACCCACCCACCGGACTGGAGGGACCCTCCAGTCACCCGCCCACCGGGACAGAGGGACCCTCCTCCAGTCAGTCACCCGCCCACCGGGACAGAGGGACCCTCCTCCAGTCACCCGGCCACCGGGACGTAGGGACCCTCCTCCAGTCACTCACCCACCGGGACGGAGGGACCCTCGTCCAGCCAGTCACCCGCCCACCGGGACGGAGGGACCCTCCAGTGAGTCACCCACCCACCGGGACGGAGGGACCCTCCTCCAGTCAGTCACCCGCCCACCAGGACTGAGGGACCCTCCTCCAGCCACCCACCCATCAGGACTGAGGGACCCTCCTCCAGCCACCCGCCCACCCACCGGGACGGAGGGACCCTCTTCCAGTCACCCGCCCACCGGGACGGAGGGAGCCTCCTCCAGTAACCCGCCCACCGGGACGGAGGGACCCTCCTCCAGTCACCCGCCCACCAGGACTGAGGGACCCTCCTCCAGTCACCCACCCAGCAGGACGGAGGGACCCTCCTCCAGTCAGTCACCCACACACCGGGATGGACGGACCCTCCTCCAGTCACCCACCCACCGGGACGGAGGGACCCTCCTCCAGTCACCCACCCACCGGGACGGAGGGACCCTCCTCCAGTCACCCACCAACCGGGATGGATGGACCCTCCTCCAGTCACCCACCCACCGGGACGGAGGGACCCTCCTCCAGTCACCCACCAACCGGGATGGATGGACCCTCCTCCAGTCACCCACCCACCGGGACGGAGGGACCCTCCTCCAGTCACCCACCAACCGGGTCGGAGGGACCCTCCAGGCAGTCACTCACCGGGACGGAGGGACCCTCCAGTCACCCACCCACTGGGACGGAGGGACTCTCCTCCAGTCACCCACCCACCGGGACGGAGGGACCCTCCTCCAGTCACCCGCCCGTCCACCGGAACGGAGGGACCCTCCTCCAGTCACCCGCCCGCCCACCGGGACGGAGGGACCCTCCTCCAGTCGCCCACCGGGACGGAGGGACCCTCCTCCAGTCACCCGCCCACCCACCGGGACGGAGGGACCCTCCAGTCAGTCACCCACCCACCGGGACGGAGGGACCCTACACCAGTCACCCACCCACCGGGACGGAGGGACCCTCCAGTCACCCGCCCACCGGGACGGAGGGACCCTCCTCCAGTCACCCACGCACCCACCGGGACGGAGGGACCCTCCAGTCAGTCACCCACCCACCGGGACGGAGGGACTCTCCTCCAGTCAGTCACCCGCCCACCGGGACGGAGGGACCCTCCTCCAGTCACCCGCCCACCGGGACGGAGGGACCCTCCAGTCAGTCACCCACCCACCGGGACGGAGGGACCCTCCGCCAGTCAGTCACCCGCCCACCAGGACTGAGGGACCCTCCTCCAGCCACCCACCCATCAGGACTGAGGGACCCTCCTCCAGCCACCCGCCCACCCACCGGGACGGAGGGACCCTCTTCCAGTCACCCCGCCCACCGGGACGGAGGGAGCCTCCTCCAGTCACCCGCCCACCGGGACGGAGGGACCCTCCTCCAGTCACCCGCCCACCAGGACTGAGGGACCCTCCTCCAGTCACCCACCCAGCAGGACGGCGGGACCCTCCTCCAGTCAGTCACCCACACACCGGTACGGAGGGACCCTCCTCCAGTCACCCACCCACCGGGACGGAGGGATCCTCCTCCAGTCACCCACCCACCGGGACGGAGGGACCCTCCTCCAGTCACCCACCAACCGGGATGGATGGACCCTCCTCCAGTCACCCACCCACCGGGACGGAGGGACCCTCCTCCAGTCACCCACCAACCGGGATGCATGGACCCTCCTCCAGTCACCCACCCACCGGGACGGAGGGACCCTCCTCCAGTCACCCACCAACCGGGACGGAGGGACCCTCCAGGCAGTCACTCACCGGGACGGAGGGACCCTCCAGTCACCCACCCACTGGGACGGAGGGACTCTCCTCCAGTCACCCACCCACCGGGACGGAGGGACCCTCCTCCAGTCACCCGCCCGTCCACCGGGACGGAGGGACCCTCCTCCAGTCACCCGCCCGCCCACCGGGACGGAGGGACCCTCCTCCAGTCGCCCACCGGGACGGAGGGACCCTCCTCCAGTCACCCGCCCACCCACCGGGACGGAGGGACCCTCCTCCAGTCACCCACCCGCCCGCTGGGACGGAGGGACCCTCCAGTCACCCACCCACCGGGACGGAGGGACCATCCTCCAGTCACCCACCCACCGGGACGGAGGGACCCTTCTCCAGTCACCCACCCACCGGGATGGAGGGACCCTCCTCCAGTCACCCACCCACCGGGACGGAGGGACCCTCCTCCATTCACCCACCCACCGGGACGGAGGGACCCTCCAGTCACCCACCCACCGGGACGGAGGGACCCTCCTCCAGTCACCCACCCACCGGGACGGAGGGACCCTCCAGTCAGTCACCCACCGGGACGGAGGGACCCTCCTCCAGTCACCCACCCACCGGGACGGAGGGACCCTCCTCCAGTCACCCACCAACCGGGATGGATGGACCCTCCTCCAGTCACCCACCCACCGGGACGGAGGGACCCTCCTCCAGTCACCCACCAACCGGGATGGATGGACCCTCCTCCAGTCACCCACCCACCGGGACGGAGGGACCCTCCTCCAGTCACCCAACAACCGGGACGGAGGGACCCTCCAGGCAGTCACTCACCGCGACGGAGGGACCCTCCTGTCACCCACCCACTGGGACGGAGGGACTCTCCTCCAGTCACCCAGCCACCGGGACGGATGGACCCTCCTCCAGTCACCCACCCACCGGGACGGAGGGACCCTCCTCCAGTCACCCACCCACCGGGACGGAGGGACCCTCCAGTCACCCACCCACCGGGACGGAGAGACCCTCCAGTCAGTCACCCACCGGGACGGAGGGACCCTCCAGTCACCCGCCCACCGGGATGGAAGGACCCTCCTTCAGTCACCCGCCCAACGGGACGGAGGGACCCTCCTCCAGTCACCCGCCCACCAGGACTGAGGGACCCTCCTCTAGCCTCCCGCCCACCAGGACTGAGGGACCCTCCTCCAGTCACCCGCCCACCCACCGGGACGGAGGGACACTCCTCCAGTCATCCGCCCACCGGGACGGAGGGAGCCTCCTCCAGTCACCCGCCCACCGGGACGGAGGGACGCTCCTCCAGTCACCCGCCCACCAGGACTCAGGGACCCTCCTCCAGTCACCCGCCCAGCAGGACGGAGGAACCCTCCTCCAGTCACCCACCCACCCACCGGGTTGGAGGGACCCTCCAGTCACCCGCCCACCGGGACAGAGGGACCCTCCTCCAGTCAGTCACCCGCCCACCGGGACAGAGGGACCCTCCTCCAGTCACCCGCCCACCGGGACGGAGGGACCCTTCAGTCACCCACCCACCTGGAGGGAGGGATCCTGCAGTCAGTCACCCACCGGGACGGAGGGACCCCCCAGTCACCTGCCCACCGGGACGGAGGGACCCTCCTCCAGTCACCCGCCCACCGGGACAGAGGGACCCTCCTCCAATCACCCTCCCACCGGGACGGAGCGACCCTCCAGTCAGTCAACCACCCACCGGGACGGAGGGACCCTCCTCCAGTCACCCACCCACCGGGACGGAGGGACCCTCCAGTCAGTCACCCACCGGGACGGAGGGACCCTCCTCCAGTCACCCACCCACCGGGACGGAGGGACCCTCCTCCAGTCACCCACCAACCGGGATGGATGGACCCTCCTCCAGTCACCCACCCACCGGGACGGAGGGACCCTCCTCCAGTCACCCACCAACCGGGATGGATGGACCCTCCTCCAGTCACCCACCCACCGGGACGGAGGGACCCTCCTCCAGTCACCCACCAACCGGGACGGAGGGACCCTCCAGGCAGTCACTCACCGCGACGGAGGGACCCTCCTGTCACCCACCCACTGGGACGGAGGGACTCTCCTCCAGTCACCCAGCCACCGGGACGGATGGACCCTCCTCCAGTCACCCACCCACCGGGACGGAGGGACCCTCCTCCAGTCACCCACCCACCGGGACGGAGGGACCCTCCAGTCACCCACCCACCGGGACGGAGAGACCCTCCAGTCAGTCACCCACCGGGACGGAGGGACCCTCCAGTCACCCGCCCACCGGGATGGAGGGACCCTCCTTCAGTCACCCGCCCAACGGGACGGAGGGACCCTCCTCCAGTCACCCGCCCACCAGGACTGAGGGACCCTCCTCTAGCCTCCCGCCCACCAGGACTGAGGGACCCTCCTCCAGTCACCCGCCCACCCACCGGGACGGAGGGACACTCCTCCAGTCATCCGCCCACCGGGACGGAGGGAGCCTCCTCCAGTCACCCGCCCACCGGGACGGAGGGACGCTCCTCCAGTCACCCGCCCACCAGGACTGAGGGACCCTCCTCCAGTCACCCGCCCAGCAGGACGGAGGAACCCTCCTCCAGTCACCCACCCACCCACCGGGTTGGAGGGACCCTCCAGTCACCCGCCCACCGGGACAGAGGGACCCTCCTCCAGTCAGTCACCCGCCCACCGGGACAGAGGGACCCTCCTCCAGTCACCCCGCCCACCGGGACGGAGGGACCCTTCAGTCACCCACCCACCTGGAGGGAGGGATCCTGCAGTCAGTCACCCACCGGGACGGAGGGACCCCCCAGTCACCTGCCCACCGGGACGGAGGGACCCTCCTCCAGTCACCCGCCCACCGGGACAGAGGGACCCTCCTCCAATCACCCTCCCACCGGGACGGAGCGACCCTCCAGTCAGTCAACCACCCACCGGGACGGAGGGACCCTCCTCCAGTTAGTCACCCGCCCACCGGCACCGAGGGACCCTCCTCTAGTCACCCGCCCACCAGGACTGAGGGACCCTGCAGTCAGTCACCCATCCACCAGGACGGAGGGACCCTCCTCCAGTCAGTCACCCGCCCACCGGTACGGAGGGACCCTCCTCCAGTCACCCGCCCACCGGGACGGAGGGACTCTCCTCCAGTCAGCCGCCCACCGGGACGGAGGGACTCTCCTCCAGTCACCCACTGCGCCCGCCGGGACGGAGGAACCCTCCTCCAGTCACCCACCCACCCACCGGATTGGAGGGACCCTCCAGTCACCCGACCACCGGGACAGAGGGACCCTCCTCCAGTCAGTCACCCCGCCCACCGGGACAGAGGGACCCTCCTCCAGTCACCCGGCCACCGGGACGTAGGGACCCTCCTCCAGTCACTCACCCACCGGGACGGAGGGACCCTCGTCCAGCCAGTCACCCGCCCACCGGGACGGAGGGACCCTCCAGTGAGTCACCCACCCACCGGGACGGAGGGACCCTCCTCCAGTCAGTCACCCGCCCACCAAGACTGAGGGACCCTCCTCCAGCCACCCACCCATCAGGACTGAGGGACCCTCCTCCAGCCACCCGCCCACCCACCGGGACGGAGGGACCCTCTTCCAGTCACCCGCCCACCGGGACGGAGGGAGCCTCCTCCAGTCACCCGCCCACCGGGACGGAGGGACCCTCCTCCAGTCACCCGCCCACCAGGACTGAGGGACCCTCCTCCAGTCACCCACCCAGCAGGACGGAGGGACCCTCCTCCAGTCAGTCACCCACACACCGGGATGGACGGACCCTCCTCCAGTCACCCACCCACCGGGACGGAGGGACCCTCCTCCAGTCACCCACCCACCGGGACGGAGGGACCCTCCTCCAGTCACCCACCAACCGGGATGGATGGACCCTCCTCCAGTCACCCACCCACCGGGACGGAGGGACCCTCCTCCAGTCACCCACCAACCGGGATGGATGGACCCTCCTCCAGTCACCCACCCACCGGGACGGAGGGACCCTCCTCCAGTCACCCACCAACCGGGTCGGAGGGACCCTCCAGGCAGTCACTCACCGGGACGGAGGGACCCTCCAGTCACCCACCCACTGGGACGATGGGACTCTCCTCCAGTCACCCACCCACCGGGACGGAGGGACCCTCCTCCAGTCACCCGCCCGTCCACCGGAACGGAGGGACCCTCCTCCAGTCACCCGCCCGCCCACCGGGACGGAGGGACCCTCCTCCAGTCGCCCACCGGGACGGAGGGACCCTCCTCCAGTCACCCGCCCACCCACCGGGACGGAGGGACCCTCCAGTCAGTCACCCACCCACCGGGACGGAGGGACCCTACACCAGTCACCCACCCACCGGGACGGAGGGACCCTCCAGTCACCCGCCCACCGGGACGGAGGGACCCTCCTCCAGTCACCCACGCACCCACCGGGACGGAGGGACCCTCCAGTCAGTCACCCACCCACCGGGACGGAGGGACCCTCCTCCAGTCAGTCACCCCGCCCACCGGGACGGAGGGACCCTCCTCCAGTCACCCGCCCACCGGGACGGAGGGACCCTCCAGTCAGTCACCCACCCACCGGGACGGAGGGACCCTCCGCCAGTCAGTCACCCGCCCACCAGGACTGAGGGACCCTCCTCCAGCCACCCACCCATCAGGACTGAGGGACCCTCCTCCAGCCACCCGCCCACCCACCGGGACGGAGGGACCCTCTTCCAGTCACCCGCCCACCGGGACGGAGGGAGCCTCCTCCAGTCACCCGCCCACCGGGACGGAGGGACCCTCCTCCAATCACCCGCCCACCAGGACTGAGGGACCCTCCTCCAGTCACCCACCCAGCAGGACGGCGGGACCCTCCTCCAGTCAGTCACCCACACACCGGGACGGAGGGACCCTCCTCCAGTCACCCACCCACCGGGACGGAGGGATCCTCCTCCAGTCACCCACCCACCGGGACGGAGGGACCCTCCTCCAGTCACCCACCAACCGGGATGGATGGACCCTCCTCCAGTCACCCACCCACCGGGACGGAGGGACCCTCCTCCAGTCACCCACCAACCGGGATGCATGGACCCTCCTCCAGTCACCCACCCACCGGGACGGAGGGACCCTCCTCCAGTCACCCACCAACCGGGACAGAGGGACCCTCCAGGCAGTCACTCACCGGGACGGAGGGACCCTCCAGTCACCCACCCACTGGGACGGAGGGACTCTCCTCCAGTCACCCACCCACCGGGACGGAGGGACCCTCCTCCAGTCACCCGCCCGTCCACCGGGACGGAGGGACCCTCCTCCAGTCACCCGCCCGCCCACCGGGACGGAGGGACCCTCCTCCAGTCGCCCACCGGGACGGAGGGACCCTCCTCCAGTCACCCGCCCACCCACCGGGACGGAGGGACCCTCCTCCAGTCACCCACCCGCCCGCTGGGACGGAGGGACTCTCCAGTCACCCACCCACCGGGACGGAGGGACCATCCTCCAGTCACCCACCCACCGGGACGGAGGGACCCTTCACCAGTCACCCACCCACCGGGATGGAGGGACCCTCCTCCAGTCACCCACCCACCGGGACGGAGGGACCCTCCTCCATTCACCCACCCACCGGGACGGAGGGACCCTCCAGTCACCCACCCACCGGGACGGAGGGACCCTCCTCCAGTCACCCACCCACCGGGACGGAGGGACCCTCCAGTCAGTCACCCACCGGGACGGAGGGACCCTCCTCCAGTCACCCACCCACCGGGACGGAGGGACCCTCCTCCAGTCACCCACCAACCGGGATGGATGGACCCTCCTCCAGTCACCCACCCACCGGGACGGAGGGACCCTCCTCCAGTCACCCACCAACCGGGATGGATGGACCCTCCTCCAGTCACCCACCCACCGGGACGGAGGGACCCTCCTCCAGTCACCCACCAACCGGGACGGAGGGACCCTCCAGGCAGTCACTCACCGCGACGGAGGGACCCTCCTGTCACCCACCCACTGGGACGGAGGGACTCTCCTCCAGTCACCCAGCCACCGGGACGGATGGACCCTCCTCCAGTCACCCACCCACCGGGACGGAGGGACCCTCCTCCAGTCACCCACCCACCGGGACGGAGGGACCCTCCAGTCACCCACCCACCGGGACGGAGAGACCCTCCAGTCAGTCACCCACCGGGACGGAGGGACCCTCCAGTCACCCGCCCACCGGGATGGAGGGACCCTCCTTCAGTCACCCGCCCAACGGGACGGAGGGACCCTCCTCCAGTCACCCGCCCACCAGGACTGAGGGACCCTCCTCTAGCCTCCCGCCCACCAGGACTGAGGGACCCTCCTCCAGTCACCCGCCCACCCACCGGGACGGAGGGACACTCCTCCAGTCACCCTCCCACCGGGACGGAAGTCCCTCCTCCAGTCACCCGCCCACCAGGACTGAGGGACCCTCCTCCAGCCACCCGCCCATCAGGACTGAGGGACCCTCCTCCAGCCACCCGCCCACACACCGGGACGGAGGGACCCTCTTCCAGTCATCCGCCCACCGGGACGGAGGGAGCCTCCTCCAGTCACCCGCCCACCGGGACGGAGGGACGCTCCTCCAGTCACCCGCCCACCAGGACTGAGGGACCCTCCTCCAGTCACCCGCCCAGCAGGACGGAGGAACCCTCCTCCAGTCACCCACCCACCCACCGGGTTGGAGGGACCCTCCAGTCACCCGCCCACCGGGACAGAGGGACCCTCCTCCAGTCGGTCACCCGCCCACCGGGACAGAGGGACCCTCCTCCAGTCACCCGCCCACCGGGACGGAGGGACCCTTCAGTCACCCACCCACCTGGAGGGAGGGATCCTGCAGTCAGTCACCCACCGGGACGGAGGGACCCCCCAGTCACCTGCCCACTGGGACGGAGGGACCCTCCTCCAGTCACCCGCCCACCGGGACAGAGGGACCCTCCTCCAATCACCCTCCCACCGGGACGGAGCGACCCTCCAGTCAGTCAACCACCCACCGGGACGGAGGGACCCTCCTCCAGTTAGTCACCCGCCCACCGGCACCGAGGGACCCTCCTCTAGTCACCCGCCCACCAGGACTGAGGGACCCTGCAGTCAGTCACCCATCCACCAGGACGGAGGGACCCTCCTCCAGTCAGTCACCCGCCCACCGGTACGGAGGGACCCTCCTCCAGTCACCCGCCCACCGGGACGGAGGGACTCTCCTCCAGTCAGCCGCCCACCGGGACGGAGGGACTCTCCTCCAGTCACCCACTGCGCCCGCCGGGACGGAGGAACCCTCCTCCAGTCACCCACCCACCCACCGGATTGGAGGGACCCTCCAGACACCCGCCCACCGGGACAGAGGGACCCTCCTCCAGTCAGTCACCCGCCCACCGGGACAGAGGGACCCTCCTCCAGTCACCCGGCCACCGGGACGTAGGGACCCTCCTCCAGTCACTCACCCACCGGGACGGAGGGACCCTCGTCCAGTCAGTCACCCACCCACCGGGACGGCGGGACCCTCCAGTCAGTCACCCACTGGGACGGAGGGACCCTCCAGTCAGTCACCCACCGGGACGGAGGGACCCTCCAGTCACCCACCCACCGGGACCGAGGGACCCTCCAGTCAGTCACCTGCCCGCCCGCCAGGACGGAGGGACCGTCCTCCAGTCAGTCACCCACCGGGACGTAGGGACCCTGCTCCAGTCACCCACCCACCGGGACGGAGGGACCCTCCTCCAGTCACCCACCCACAGGGACCCTCCTCCAGTCACCCACCCACCGGGACGGAGGGACCCTCCAGTCAGTCACCCAAAGGGACAGAGGGACCCTCCTCCAGTCACCCGCCCACCGGGACGGAGGGACCCTCCTCCAGTTACCCGCCCACCGGGACGGAGGGACCCTCCTCTAGTCACCCACCCACCCACCGGGACGGAGGGACCCTCCTCCAGTCACCCACCCACCCAGCGGGACAGAGGGACCCCCTTCCAGTCACCCGCCCAGCAGGACTGAGGGACCCTCCTCCAGTCAGTCACCCGCCCACCAGGACTGAGGGACCCTCCTCCAGTCACCCACCCAGCGGGACGGAGGGACCCTCCTCCAGTCACCCACCCACCGGGACGGAGGGACCCTCCAGTCAGTCAACCACCGGGACGGAGGGACCCTCCTCCAGTCACACACCCACCGGACCGAGGGACCCTCCAGTCACCCACCCACCGGGACGGAGAGACCCTCCAGTCAGTCACCCACCGGGACGGAGGGACCCTCCAGTCACCCGCCCACCGGGATGGAGGGACGCTCCTTCAGTCACCCGCCCAACGGGACGGAGGGACCCTCCTCCAGTCACCCGCCCACCAGGACTGAGGGACCCTCCTCTAGCCTCCCGCCCACCAGGACTGAGGGACCCTCCTCCAGTCACCCGCCCACCCACCGGGACGGAGGGACACTCCTCCAGTCATCCGCCCACCGGGACGGAGGGAGCCTCCTCCAGTCACCCGCCCACCGGGACGGAGGGACGCTCCTCCAGTCACCCGCCCACCAGGACTGAGGGACCCTCCTCCAGTCACCCGCCCAGCAGGACGGAGGAACCCTCCTCCAGTCACCCACCCACCCACCGGGTTGGAGGGACCCTCCAATCACCCGCCCACCGGGACAGAGGGACCCTCCTCCAGTCAGTCACCCGCCCACCGGGACAGAGGGACCCTCCTCCAGTCACCCGCCCACCGGGACGGAGGGACCCTTCAGTCACCCACCCACCTGGAGGGAGGGATCCTGCAGTCAGTCACCCACCGGGACGGAGGGACCCCCCAGTCACCTGCCCACCGGGACGGAGGGACCCTCCTCCAGTCACCCGCCCACCGGGACAGAGGGACCCTCCTCCAATCACCCTCCCACCGGGACGGAGCGACCCTCCAGTCAGTCAACCACCCACCGGGACGGAGGGACCCTCCTCCAGTTAGTCACCCGCCCACCGGCACCGAGGGACCCTCCTCTAGTCACCCGCCCACCAGGACTGAGGGACCCTGCAGTCAGTCACCCATCCACCAGGACGGAGGGACCCTCCTCCAGTCAGTCACCCGCCCACCGGTACGGAGGGACCCTCCTCCAGTCACCCGCCCACCGGGACGGAGGGACTCTCCTCCAGTCAGCCGCCCACCGGGACGGAGGGACTCTCCTCCAGTCACCCACTGCGCCCGCCGGGACGGAGGAACCCTCCTCCAGTCACCCACCCACCCACCGGATTGGAGGGACCCTCCAGTCACCCGACCACCGGGACAGAGGGACCCTCCTCCAGTCAGTCACCCGCCCACCGGGACAGAGGGACCCTCCTCCAGTCACCCGGCCACCGGGACGTAGGGACCCTCCTCCAGTCACTCACCCACCGGGACGGAGGGACCCTCGTCCAGCCAGTCACCCGCCCACCGGGACGGAGGGACCCTCCAGTAAGTCACCCACCCACCGGGACGGAGGGACCCTCCTCCAGTCAGTCACCCGCCCACCAGGACTGAGGGACCCTCCTCCAGCCACCCACCCATCAGGACTGAGGGACCCTCCTCCAGCCACCCGCCCACCCACCGGGACGGAGGGACCCTCTTCCAGTCACCCGCCCACCGGGACGGAGGGAGCCTCCTCCAGTCACCCGCCCACCGGGACGGAGGGACCCTCCTCCAGTCACCCGCCCACCAGGACTGAGGGACCCTCCTCCAGTCACCCACCCAGCAGGACGGAGGGACCCTCCTCCAGTCAGTCACCCACACACCGGGATGGACGGACCCTCCTCCAGTCACCCACCCACCGGGACGGAGGGACCCTCCTCCAGTCACCCACCCACCGGGACGGAGGGACCCTCCTCCAGTCACCCACCAACCGGGATGGATGGACCCTCCTCCAGTCACCCACCCACGGGGACGGAGGGACCCTCCTCCAGTCACCCACCAACCGGGATGGATGGACCCTCCTCCAGTCACCCACCCACCGGGACGGAGGGACCCTCCTCCAGTCACCCACCAACCGGGTCGGAGGGACCTTCCAGGCAGTCACTCACCGGGACGGAGGGACCCTCCAGTCACCCACCCACTGGGACGGAGGGACTCTCCTCCAGTCACCCACCCACCGGGACGGAGGGACCCTCCTCCAGTCACCCGCACGTCCACCGGAACGGAGGGACCCTCCTCCAGTCACCCGCCCGCCCACCGGGACGGAGGGACCCTCCTCCAGTCGCACACCGGGACGGAGGGACCCTCCTCCAGTCACCCGCCCACCCACCGGGACGGAGGGACCCTCCAGTCAGTCACCCACCCACCGGGACGGAGGGACCCTACACCAGTCACCCACCCACCGGGACGGAGGGACCCTCCAGTCACCCGCCCACCGGGACGGAGGGACCCTCCTCCAGTCACCCACGCACCCACCGGGACGGAGGGAACCTCCAGTCAGTCACCCACCCACCGGGACGGAGGGACCCTCCTCCAGTCAGTCACCCGCCCACCGGGACGGAGGGACCCTCCTCCAGTCACCCGCCCACCGGGACGGAGGGACCCTCCAGTCAGTCACCCACCCACCGGGACGGAGGGACCCTCCGCCAGTCAGTCACCCGCCCACCAGGACTGAGGGACCCTCCTCCAGCCACCCACCCATCAGGACTGAGGGACCCTCCTCCAGCCACCCGCCCACCCACCGGGACGGAGGGACCCTCTTCCAGTCACCCGCCCACCGGGACGGAGGGAGCCTCCTCCAGTCACCCGCCCACCGGGACGGAGGGACCCTCCTCCAGTCACCCGCCCACCAGGACTGAGGGACCCTCCTCCAGTCACCCACCCAGCAGGACGGCGGGACCCTCCTCCAGTCAGTCACCCACACACCGGGACGGAGGGACCCTCCTCCAGTCACCCACCCACCGGGACGGAGGGATCCTCCTCCAGTCACCCACCCACCGGGACGGAGGGACCCTCCTCCAGTCACCCACCAACCGGGATGGATGGACCCTCCTCCAGTCACCCACCCACCGGGACGGAGGGACCCTCCTCCAGTCACCCACCAACCGGGATGCATGGACCCTCCTCCAGTCACCCACCCACCGGGACGGAGGGACCCTCCTCCAGTCACCCACCAACCGGGACAGAGGGACCCTCCAGGCAGTCACTCACCGGGACGGAGGGACCCTCCAGTCACCCACCCACTGGGACGGAGGGACTCTCCTCCAGTCACCCACCCACCGGGACGGAGGGACCCTCCTCCAGTCACCCGCCCGTCCACCGGGACGGAGGGACCCTCCTCCAGTCACCCGCCCGCCCACCGGGACGGAGGGACCCTCCTCCAGTCGCCCACGGGACGGAGGGACCCTCCTCCAGTCACCCGCCCACCCACCGGGACGGAGGGACCCTCCTCCAGTCACCCACCCGCCCGCTGGGACGGAGGGACTCTCCATTCACCCACCCACCGGGACGGAGGGACCCTCCAGTCACCCACCCACCGGGACGGAGGGACCCTCCTCCAGTCACCCACCCACCGGGACGGAGGGACCCTCCAGTCAGTCACCCACCGGGACGGAGGGACCCTCCTCCAGTCACCCACCCACCGGGACGGAGGGACCCTCCTCCAGTCACCCACCAACCGGGATGGATGGACCCTCCTCCAGTCACCCACCCACCGGGACGGAGGGACCCTCCTCCAGTCACCCACCAACCGGGATGGATGGACCCTCCTCCAGTCACCCACCCACCGGGACGGAGGGACCCTCCTCCAGTCACCCACCAACCGGGACGGAGGGACCCTCCAGGCAGTCACTCACCGCGACGGAGGGACCCTCCTGTCACCCACCCACTGGGACGGAGGGACTCTCCTCCAGTCACCCAGCCACCGGGACGGATGGACCCTCCTCCAGTCACCCACCCACCGGGACGGAGGGACCCTCCTCCAGTCACCCACCCACCGGGACGGAGGGACCCTCAAGTCACCCACCCACCGGGACGGAGAGACCCTCCAGTCAGTCACCCACCGGGACAGAGGGACCCTCCAGTCACCCGCCCACCGGGATGGAGGGACCCTCCTTCAGTCACCCGCCCAACGGGACGGAGGGACCCTCCTCCAGTCACCCGCCCACCAGGACTGAGGGACCCTCCTCTAGCCTCCCGCCCACCAGGACTGAGGGACCCTCCTCCAGTCACCCGCCCACCCACCGGGACGGAGGGACACTCCTCCAGTCACCCACCCACCGGGACGGAAGTCCCTCCTCCAGTCACCCGCCCACCAGGACTGAGGGACCCTCCTCCAGCCACCCGCCCATCAGGACTGAGGGACCCTCCTCCAGCCACCCGCCCACACACCGGGACGGAGGGACCCTCTTCCAGTCATCCGCCCACCGGGACGGAGGGAGCCTCCTCAAGTCACCCGCCCACCGGGACGGAGGGACGCTCCTCCAGTCACCCGCCCACCAGGACTGAGGGACCCTCCTCCAGTCACGCGCCCAGCAGGACGGAGGAACCCTCCTCCAGTCACCCACCCACCCACCGGGTTGGAGGGACCCTCCAGTCACCCGCCCACCGGGACAGAGGGACCCTCCTCCAGTCAGTCACCCGCCCACCGGGACAGAGGGACCCTCCTCCAGTCACCCGCCCACCGGGACGGAGGGACCCTTCAGTCACCCACCCACCTGGAGGGAGGGATCCTGCAGTCAGTCACCCACCGGGACGGAGGGACCCCCCAGTCACCTTCCCACCGGGACGGAGGGACCCTCCTCCAGTTACCCGCCCACCGGGACTGAGGGACCCTCCTCCAATCACCCTCCCACCGGGACGGAGCGACCCTCCAGTCAGTCAACCACCCACCGGGACGGAGGGACCCTCCTCCAGTTAGTCACCCGCCCAGCGGCACCGAGGGACCCTCCTCTAGTCACCCGCCCACCAGGACTGAGGGACCCTGCAGTCAGTCACCCATCCACCAGGACGGAGGGACCCTCCTCCAGTCAGTCACCCGCCCACCGGTACGGAGGGACCCTCCTCCAGTCACCCGCCCACCGGGACGGAGGGACTCTCCTCCAGTCAGCCGCCCACCGGGACGGAGGGACTCTCCTCCAGTCACCCACTGCGCCTGCCGGGACGGAGGAACCCTCCTCCAGTCACCCACCCACCCACCGGATTGGAGGGACCCTCCAGTCACCCGCCCACCGGGACAGAGGGACCCTCCTCCAGTCAGTCACCCGCCCACCGGGACAGAGGGACCCTCCTCCAGTCACCCGGCCACCGGGACGTAGGGACCCTCCTCCAGTCACTCACCCACCGGGACGGAGGGACCCTCGTCCAGTCAGTCACCCACCCACCGGGACGGCGGGACCCTCCAGTCAGTCACCCACTGGGACGGAGGGACCCTCCAGTCAGTCACCCACCGGGACGGAGGGACCCTCCAGTCACCCACCCACCGGGACCGAGGGACCCTCCAGTCAGTCACCTGCCCGCCCGCCAGGACGGAGGGACCCTCCTCCAGTCAGTCACCCACCGGGACGTAGGGACCCTGCTCCAGTCACCCACCCACCGGGACGGAGGGACCCTCCTCCAGTCACCCACCCACAGGGACCCTCCTCCAGTCACCCACCCACCGGGACGGAGGGACCCTCCAGTCAGTCACCCAAAGGGACAGAGGGACCCTCCTCCAGTCACCCGCCCACCGGGACGGAGGGACCCTCCTCCAGTTACCCGCCCACCGGGACGGAGGGACCCTCCTCTAGTCACCCACCCACCCACCGGGACGGAGGGACCCTCCTCCAGTCACCCACCCACCCAGCGGGACAGAGGGACCCCCTTCCAGTGACCCGCCCAGCAGGACTGAGGGACCCTCCTCCAGTCAGTCACCCGCCCACCAGGACTGAGGGACCCTCCTCCAGTCACCCACCCAGCGGGACAGAGGGACCCTCCTACAGTCACCCACCCACCGGGACGGAGGGACCCTCCAGTCAGTCAACCACCGGGACGGAGGGACCCTCCTCCAGTCACACACCCACCGGACCGAGGGACCCTCCAGTCACCCACCCACCGGGACGGAGGGACCCTCCTCCAGTCACCCACCCACCGGGACGGAGGGACCCTCCAGTCACCCACCCACCTGGACGGAGGGATCCTGCAGTCAGTCACCCACCGGGACGGAGGGATCCACCAGTCACCTGCCCACCGGGACGGAGGGACCCTCCTCCAGTCAGTCACCCACCCACCGGGACGGAGGAACCCTCCTCCAGTCACCCGCCCTCCGGGACGGAGGGACCATCCTCCAATCACCCTCCCACCGGGACGGAGCGAACCTCCAGTCAGTCAACCACCCACCGGGACGGAGGGACCCTCCTCCACTCAGTCACCCGCCCACCGGCACCGAGGGACCCTCCTCCAGTCACCCGCCCACCAGGACTGAGGGACCCTGCAGTCAGTCACCCACCCACCAGGACGGAGGGACCCTCCTCCAGTCAGTCACCCACCCACCGGGAAGGAGGGACCCTCCAGTCAGTCACCCACCGGGACGGAGGGACCCTCCTCCAGTCACACACCCACCGGACGGAGGGACCCTCCAGTCACCCACCCACCGGGATGGAGGGACCCTCCTCCAGTCACCCACCCACCGGGACAGAGGGACCCTCCAGTCACCCACCCACCTGGACACAGGGATCCTGCAGTCAGTCAGCCACCGGGACGTAGGGACCCCCCAGTCACCTGCCCACCGGGACGGAGGGACCCTCCTCCAGTCACCCGCCCACCGGGACAGAGGGACCCTCCTCCAATCACCCTCCCACCGGGACGGAGCGACCCTCCAGTCAGTCAACCACCCACCGGGACGGAGGGACCCTCCTCCAGTCAGTCACCCGCCCACCGGCACCGAGGGACCCTCCTCTAGTCAGCCGCCCACCAGGACTGAGGGACCCTGCAGTCAGTCACCCATCCACCAGGACGGAGGGACCCTCCTCCAGTCAGTCACCCGCCCACCGGGACGGAGGGACCCTCCTCCAGTCACCCGCCCACCGGGACGGAGGGACCCTCCAGTCAGTCAACCACCCACCGGGACGGAGGGACCCTCCTCCAGTCAGTCACCCGCCCACCGGGACGGAGGGACCCTCCTCCAGTCACCCGCCCACCGGGACGGAGGGACTCTCCTCGAGTCAGCCGCCCACCGGGACGGAGGGACTCTCCTCCAGTCACCCACCCACCCACCGGGTTGGAGGGACCCTCCAGTCACCCGCCCACCGGGACAGAGGGACCCTCCTCCAGTCAGTCACCCGCCCACCGGGACAGAGGGACCCTCCTCCAGTCACCCGCCCACCGGGACGGAGGGACCCTCCAGTCAGTCACTCACCCACCGGGACGGAGGGACCCTCCTCCAGTTAGTCACCCACCCACCGGGACGGCGGGACCCTCCAGTCAGTCACCCACTGGGACGGAGGGACCCTCCAGTCAGTCACCCACCAGGACGGAAGGACCCTCCAGTCACCCGCCCACCGGGACGGAGGGACCCTCCAGTCAGTCACCTGCCCGCCCGTCAGGACGGAGGGACCCTGCTCTAGTCAGTCACCCACCGGGACGTAGGGACCCTCCTCCAGTCACCCACCCACCGGGACGGAGGGACCCTCCTCCAGTCACCCACCCACAGGGACCCTCCTCCAGTCACCCACCCACCGGGACGGAGGGACCCTCCAGTCAGTCACCCAAAGGGACAGAGGGACCCTCCTCCAGTCACCCACCCACCGGGACGGAGGGACCCTCCAGTCAGTCACCCACCCACCGGGACGGAGGGACCCACCTCCAGTCACCCACCCACCGGGACGGAGGGACCCTCCTCCAGTCACCCACCCACCGGGACGGAGGGACCCTCCTCCAGTCACCCACCCACCCACCGGGACGGAGGGAACCTCCTCCAGTCACCCACACACCCAGCGGGACAGAGGGACCCCCTTCCAGTCACCCGCCCACCAGGACTGAGGGACCCTCCTCCAGTCACCCACCCACAGTGACGGAGGGACCCTCCTCCAGTCACCCACCCAGCGGGACTGAGGGACCCTCCGCCAGTCACCCACCCACGGGGACGGAGGGACCCTCCAGTCAGTCACCCACCGGGACGGTGGGACCCTCCTCCAGTCACACACCCACCGGACCGAGGGACCCTCCAGTCACCCACCCACCGGGACGGAGGGACCCTCCTCCAGTCACCCGCCCATCCACCGGGACGGAGGGACCCTCCTCCAGTCACCCGCCCGCCCACCGGGACGGAGGGACCCTCCTCCAGTCGCCCACCGGGACGGAGGGACTCTCCTCCAGTCACCCGCCCACCCACCGCGACGGAGGGACCCTCCAGTCAGTCACCCACCCACCGGGACGGAGGGACCCTACTCCAGTCACCCACCCACCGGGACGGAGGGACCCTCCAGTCACCCGCCCACCGGGACGGAGGGACCCTCCTCCAGTCACCCACGCACCCACCGGGACGGAGGGACCCTCCAGTTAGTCACCCGCCCACCGGCACCGAGGGACCCTCAACCAGTCACCCGCCCACCGGGACGGAGGGACCCTCCAGTCAGTCACCCACCCACCGGGACGGAGGGACCCTCCTCCAGTCAGTCACCCGCCCACCAGGACTGAGGGACCCTCCTCCAGCCACCCACCCATCAGGACAGAGGGACCCTCCTCCAGTCACCCACCCACCGGGACGGAGGGACCCTCCAGTCAGTCACCCACCCACCGGGACGGAGGGACCCACCTCCAGTCACCCACCCTCCGGGACGGAGGGACCCTCCTCCAGTCACCCACCCACCGGGACGGAGGGACCCTCCTCCAGTCACCCACCCACCCACCGGGACGGAGGGACCCTCCGCCAGTCACCCACCCACCCAGCGGGACGGAGGGACTCTCCTCCAGTCACCCACCCATGGGGACGGAGGGACCCTCCAGTCAGTCACCCACCGGGACGGTGGGACCCTCCTCCAGTCACACACCCACCGGACCGAGGGACCCTCCAGTCACCCACCCACCGGGACGGAGGGACCCTCCTCCAGTCACCCACACACCGGGACGGAGGGACCCTCCAGTAACCCACCCACCTGGATGGAGGGATCCTGCAGTCAGTCACCCACCGGGACGGAGGGACCCCCCAGTCACCTGCCCACCGGGATGGAGGGACCCTCCTCCATTCAGTCACCAACCCACCGGGACGGAGGGACCCTCCTCCAGTCACCCGCCCACCGGGACGGAGGGACCCTCCTCCAATCACCCTCCCACCGGGACGGAGTGACCCTCCTCCAGTAACCCACCCACCGGGACGGAGGGACCCTCCTCCAGTCACCCGCCCACCGGGACAGAGGGACCCTCCTCCAGTCTGTCACCCGCCCACTGGGACGGAGGGACCATCCTCCAGTCACCCGCCCGCCCACCGGGACGGAGGGACCCTCCTCCAGTCACCCGCCCGCCCACCGGGACAGAGGGACCCTCCTCCAGTCACCCACCCGCCCACCGGGACGGAGGGACCCTCCTCCAGTCACCCGCCCACAGGGACGGAGGGACCCTCCTCCAGTTACCCGCCCACCGGGACGGAGGGACCCTCCTCTAGTCACCCACCGACCCACCGGGACGGAGGGACCCCCTTCCAGTCACCCGCCCAGCAGGACGGAGGGACCCTCCTCCAGTCAGTCAACTGCCCACCAGGACTGAGGGACCCTCCTCCAGTCACCCACCCACCGGGACGGAGGGACCCTCCTCCAGTCACCCACCCAGCAGGACGGAGGGACCCTCCTCCAGTCACCCACCCACTGGGACGGAGGGACCCTCCAGTCAGTCACCCACCGGGACGGAGGGACCCTCCTCCAGTCACACACCCACCGGACCGAGGGACCCTCCATTCACCCACCCACCGGGACGGAGGGACCCTCCTCCAGGCACCCACCCACCGGGACGGAGGGACCCTCCAGTCACCCACCCACCTGGACGGAGGGATCCTGCAGTCAGTCACCCACCGGGACAGAGGGACCCACCAGTCACCTGCTCACCGGGACGGAGGGACCCTCCTCCAGTCAGTCACCCACCCACCGGGACGGAGGGACCCTCCTCCAGTCACCCGCCCTCCGGGACGGAGGGACCCTCCTCCAATCAACCTCCCACCGGGACGGAGCGACCCTCCAGACAGTCAACCACCCACCGGGACGGAGGGACCCTCCTCCACTCAGTCACCCGCCCACCGACACCGAGGGACCCTCCTCCAGTCACCCGCCCACCAGGACTGAGGGACCCTGCAGTCAGTCACCCACCCACCAGGACGGAGGGACCCTCCTCCAGTCAGTCACCCACCCAACGGTAGGGAGGGACCCTCCAGTCAGTCACCCACCGGGACGGAGGGACCCTCCTCCAGTCACCCACCGACCGGGACGGAGGGACCCTCTTCCAGTCACCCGCCCACCGGGACGGAGGGACCCTCCTCCAGTCACCCGCCCACCGGGACGGAGGGACCCTCCTCCAGTCACCCGCCCACCAGGACTGAGGGACCCTCCTCCAGTCACCCGCCCAGCAGGACGGAGGGACCCTCCTCCAGTCAGTCACCCACACACCGGGACGGAGGGACCCTCCTCCAGTCACACACCCACCGGGACGGAGGGACCCTCCTCCAGTCACCCACCCACCGGGACGGAGCGACCCTCCTCCATTCACCCACCCACCGGGACGGAGGAACCCTCCTCCAGTCACCCGCCCGCCAACCGGGACGGAGGGACCCTCCTCCAGTCACACGCCCACCGGGACGGTGGAACCCTCCTCCAGTCACCCGCCCACCCACCGGGACGGAGGGACCCTCCAGTCAGTCACCCACCCACCGGGACGGAGGGACCCTCCTCCAGTCAGTCACCCGCCCACCGGGACGGAGGGACCCTCCTCCAGTCACCCGCCCACCGGGACGGAGGCACCCTCTAGTGAGTCACCCACCCACCGGGACGGAGGGACCCTCCTCCAGTCAGTCACCCGCCCACCAGGACTGAGGGACCCTCCTCCAGCCACCCACCCATCAGGACTGAGGGACCCTCCTCCAGCCACCCGCCCACCCACCGGGACGGAGGGACCCTCTTCCAGTCACCCGCCCACCGGGACGGAGGGAGCCTCCTCCAGTCACCCGCCCACCGGGACGGAGGGACCCTCCTCCAGTCACCCGCCCACCAGGACTGAGGGACCCTCCTCCAGTCACCCACCCAGCAGGACGGAGGGACCCTCCTCCAGTCAGTCACCCACACACCGGGATGGACGGACCCTCCTCCAGTCACCCACCCACCGGGACGGAGGGACCCTCCTCCAGTCACCCACCCACCGGGACGGAGGGACCCTCCTCCAGTCACCCACCAACCGGGATGGATGGACCCTCCTCCAGTCACCTACCCACCGGGACGGAGGGACACTCCTCCAGTCACCCACCAACCGGGTCGGAGGGACCCTCCAGGCAGTCACTCACCGGGACGGAGGGACCCTCCAGTCACCCACCCACTGGGACGGAGGGACTCTCCTCCAGTCACCCACCCACCGGGACGGAGGGACCCTCCTCCAGTCACCCGCCCGTCCACCGGAACGGAGGGACCCTCCTCCAGTCACCCGCCCGCCCACCGGGACGGAGGGACCCTCCTCCAGTCGCCCACCGGGACGGAGGGACCCTCCTCCAGTCACCCACGCACCCACCGGGACGGAGGGACCCTCCAGTCAGTCACCCACCCACCGGGACAGAGGGACCCTCCTCCAGTCAGTCACCCGCCCACCGGGACGGAGGGACCCTCCTCCAGTCACCCGCCCACCGGGACGGAGGGACCCTCCAGTCAGTCACCCACCCACCGGGACGGAGGGACCCTCCGCCAGTCAGTCATCCGCCCACCAGGACTGAGGGACCCTCCTCCAGCCACCCACCTATCAGGACTGAGGGACCCTCCTCCAGCCACCCGCCCACCCACCGGGACGGAGGGACCCTCTTCCAGTCACCCGCCCACCGGGACGGAGGGAGCCTCCTCCAGTCACCCGCCCACCGGGACGGAGGGACCCTCCTCCAGTCACCCGCCCACCAGGACTGAGGGACCCTCCTCCAGTCAACCACCCAGCAGGACGGCGGGACCCTCCTCCAGTCAGTCACCCACACACCGGGACGGAGGGACCCTCCTCCAGTCACCCACCCACCGGGACGGAGGGATCCTCCTCCAGTCACCCACCCACCGGGACGGAGGGACCCTCCTCCAGTCACCCACCAACCGGGATGGATGGACCCTCCTCCAGTCACCCACCCACCGGGACGGAGGGACCCTCCTCCAGTCACCCACCAACCGGGATGGATGGACCCTCCTCCAGTCACCCACCCACCGGGACGGAGGGACCCTCCTCCAGTCACCCACCAACCGGGACGGAGGGACCCTCCAGGCAGTCACTCACCGGGACGGAGGGACCCTCCAGTCACCCACCCACTGGGACGGAGGGACTCTCCTCCAGTCACCCACCCACCGGGACGGAGGGACCCTCCTCCAGTCACCCGCCCGTCCACCGGGACGGAGGGACCCTCCTCCAGTCACCCGCCCGCACACCGGGACGGAGGGACCCTCCTCCAGTCGCCCACCGGGACGGAGGGACCCTCCTCCAGTCACCCGCCCACCCACCGGGACGGAGGGACCCTCCTCCAGTCACCCACCCGCCCGCTGGGACGGAGGGACCCTCCAGTCACCCACCCACCGGGACGGAGGGACCATCCTCCAGTCACCCACCCACCGGGACGGAGGGACCCTTCTCCAGTCACCCACCCACCGGGATGGAGGGACCCTCCTCCAGTCACCCACCCACCGGGACGGAGGGACCCTCCTCCATTCACCCACCCACCGGGACGGAGGGACCCTGCAGTCACCCACCCACCGGGACGGAGGGACCCTCCTCCAGTCACCCACCCGCCGGGACGGAGGGACCCTCCAGTCAGTCACCCACCGGGACGGAGGGACCCTCCTCCAGTCACCCACCCACCGGGACGGAGGGACCCTCCTCCAGTCACCCACCAACCGGGATGGATGGACCCTCCTCCAGTCACCCACCCACTGGGACGGAGGGACCCTCCTCCAGTCACCCACCAACCGGGATGGATGGACCCTCCTCCAGTCACCCACCCACCGGGACGGAGGGACCCTCCTCCAGTCACCCAAGAACCGGGACGGAGGGACCCTCCAGGCAGTCACTCACCGCGACGGAGGGACCCTCCAGTCACCCACCCACTGGGACGGAGGGACTCTCCTCCAGTCACCCAGCCACCGGGACGGATGGACCCTCCTCCAGTCACCCACCCACCGGGACGGAGGGACCCTCCTCCAGTCACCCACCCATCGGGACGGAGGGACCCTCCAGTCACCCACCCACCGGGACGGAGAGACCCTCCAGTCAGTCACCCACCGGGACGGAGGGACCCTCCAGTCACCCGCCCACCGGGATGGAGGGACCCTCCTTCAGTCACCCGCCCAACGGGACGGAGGGACCCTCCTCCAGTCACCCGCCCACCAGGACTGAGGGACCCTCCTCCAGCCTCCCGCCCACCAGGACTGAGGGACCCTCCTCCAGTCACCCGCCCACCCACCGGGACGGAGGGACACTCCTCCAGTCACCCACCCACCGGGACGGAAGTCCCTCCTCCAGTCACCCGCCCACCAGGACTGAGGGACCCTCCTCCAGCCACCCGCCCATCAGGACTGAGGGACCCTCCTCCAGCCACCCGCCCACCCACCGGGACGGAGGGACCCTCTTCCAGTCATCCGCCCACCGGGACGGAGGGAGCCTCCTCCAGTCACCCGCCCACCGGGACGGAGGGACGCTCCTCCAGTCACCCGCCCACCAGGACTGAGGGACCCTCCTCCAGTCACCCGCCCAGCAGGACGGAGGAACCCTCCTCCAGTCACCCACCCACCCACCGGGTTGGAGGGACCCTCCAGTCACCCGCCCACCGGGACAGAGGGACCCTCCTCCAGTCAGTCACCCGCCCACCGGGACAGAGGGACCCTCCTCCAGTCACCCGCCCACCGGGACGGAGGGACCCTTCAGTCACCCACCCACCTGGAGGGAGGGATCCTGCAGTCAGTCACCCACCGGGACGGAGGGACCCCCCAGTCACCTGCCCACCGGGACGGAGGGACCCTCCTCCAGTCACCCGCCCACCGGGACAGAGGGACCCTCCTCCAATCACCCTCCCACCGGGACGGAGCGACCCTCCAGTCAGTCAACCACCCACCGGGACGGAGGGACCCTCCTCCAGTTAGTCACCCGCCCACCGGCACCGAGGGACCCTCCTCTAGTCACCCGCCCACCAGGACTGAGGGACCCTGCAGTCAGTCACCCATCCACCAGGACGGAGGGACCCTCCTCCAGTCAGTCACCCGCCCACCAGTACGGAGGGACCCTCCTCCAGTCACCCGCCCACCGGGACGGAGGGACTCTCCTCCAGTCAGCCGCCCACCGAGACGGAGGGACTCTCCTCCAGTCACCCACTGCGCCCGCCGGGACGGAGGAACCCTCCTCCAGTCACCCACCCACCCACCGGATTGGAGGGACCCTCCAGTCACCCGCCCACCGGGACAGAGGGACCCTCCTCCAGTCAGTCACCCGCCCACCGGGACAGAGGGACCCTCCTCCAGTCACCCGGCCACCGGGACGTAGGGACCCTCCTCCAGTCACTCACCCACCGGGACGGAGGGACCCTCGTCCAGTCAGTCATCCACCCACCGGGACGGCGGGACCCTCCAGTCAGTCACCCACTGGGACGGAGGGACCCTCCAGTCAGTCACCCACCGGGACGGAGGGACCCTCCAGTCACCCACCCACCGGGACCGAGGGACCCTCCAGTCAGTCACCTGCCCGCCCGCCAGGACGGAGGGACCCTCCTCCAGTCAGTCACCCACCGGGACGTAGGGACCCTCCTCCAGTCACCCACCCACCGGGACGGAGGGACCCTCCTCCAGTCACCCACCCACAGGGACCCTCCTCCAGTCACCCACCCACCGGGACGGAGGGACCCTCCAGTCAGTCACCCAAAGGGACAGAGGGACCCTCCTCCAGTCACCCGCCCACCGGGACGGAGGGACCCTCCTCCAGTTACCCGCCCACCGGGACGGAGGGACCCTCCTCTAGTCACCCACCCACCCACCGGGACGGAGGGACCCTCCTCCAGTCACCCACCCACCCAGCGGGACAGAGGGACCCCCTTCCAGTCACCCGCCCAGCAGGACTGAGGGACCCTCCTCCAGTCAGTCACCCGCCCGCCAGGACTGAGGGACCCTCCTCCAGTCACCCACCCAGCGGGACGGAGGGACCCTCCTCCAGTCACCCACCCACCGGGACGGAGGGACCCTCCAGTCAGTCAACCACCGGGACGGAGGGACCCTCCTCCAGTCACACACCCACCGGACCGAGGGACCCTCCAGTCACCCACCCACCGGGACGGAGGGACCCTCCTCCAGTCACCCACCCACCGGGACGGAGGGATCCACCAGTCACCTGCCCACCGGGACGGAGGGACCCTCCTCCAGTCAGTCACCCACCCACCGGGACGGAGGAACCCTCCTCCAGTCACCCGCCCTCCGGGACGGAGGGACCATCCTCCAATCACCCTCCCACCGGGACGGAGCGAACCTCCAGTCAGTCAACCACCCACCGGGACGGAGGGACCCTCCTCCACTCAGTCACCCGCCCACCGGCACCGAGGGACCCTCCTCCAGTCACCCGCCCACCAGGACTGAGGGACCCTGCAGTCAGTCACCCACCCACCAGGACGGAGGGACCCTCCTCCAGTCAGTCACCCACCCACCGGGACGGAGGGACCCTCCAGTCAGTCACCCACCGGGACGGAGGGACCCTCCTCCAGTCACACACCCACCGGGCGGAGGGACCCTCCAGTCACCCACCCACCGGGATGGAGGGACCCTCCTCCAGTCACCCACCCACCGGGACAGAGGGACCCTCCAGTCACCCACCCACCTGGACGGAGGGATCCTGCAGTCAGTCAGCCACCGGGACGCAGGGACCCCCCAGTCACCTGCCCACCGGGACGGAGGGACCCTCCTCCAGTCACCCGCCCACCGGGACAGAGGGACCCTCCTCCAATCACCCTCCCACCGGGACGGAGCGACCCTCCAGTCAGTCAACCACCCACCGGGACGGAGGGACCCTCCTCCAGTCAGTCACCCGCCCACCGGCACCGAGGGACCCTCCTCTAGTCACCCGCCCACCAGGACTGAGGGACCCTGCAGTCAGTCACCCATCCACCAGGACGGAGGGACCCTCCTCCAGTCAGTCACCCGCCCACCGGGACGGAGGGACCCTCCTCCAGTCACCCGCCCACCGGGACGGAGGGACTCTCCTCCAGTCAGCCGCCCACCGGGACGGAGGGACTCTCCTCCAGTCACCCACCCACCCACCGGGTTGGAGGGACCCTCCAGTCACCCGCCCACCGGGACAGAGGGACCCTCCTCCAGTCAGTCACCCGCCCACCGGGACAGAGGGACCCTCCTCCAGTCACCCGCCCACCGGGACGGAGGGACCCTCCAGTCAGTCACTCACCCACCGGGACGGAGGGACCCTCCTCCAGTCAGTCACCCACCCACCGGGACGGCGGGACCCTCCAGTCAGTCACCCACTGGGACGGAGGGACCCTCCAGTCAGTCACCCACCAGGACGGAGGGACCCTCCAGTCACCCGCCCACCGGGACGGAGGGACCCTCCAGTCAGTCACCTGCCCGCCCGCCAGGACGGAGGGACCTTGCTCTAGTCAGTCACCCACCGGGACGTAGGGACCCTCCTCCAGTCACCCACCCACCGGGACGGAGGGACCCTCCTCCAGTCACCCACCCACAGGGACGCTCCTCCAGTCACCCACCCACCGGGACGGAGGGACCCTCCAGTCAGTCACCCAAAGGGACAGAGGGACCCTCCTCCAGTCACCCACCCACCGGGACGGAGGGACCCTCCAGTCAGTCACCCACCCACCGGGACGGAGGGACCCACCTCCAGTCACCCACCCACCGGGACGGAGGGACCCTCCTCCAGTCACCCACCCACCGGGACGGAGGGACCCTCCTCCAGTCACCCACCCACCCACCGGGACGGAGGGACCCTCCTCCAGTCACCCACACACCCAGCGGGACAGAGGGACCCCCTTCCAGTCACCCGCCCACCAGGACTGAGGGACCCTCCTCCAGTCACCCACCCACAGTGACGGAGGGACCCTCCTCCAGTCACCCACCCAGCGGGACTGAGGGACCCTCCGCCAGTCACCCACCCACGGGGACGGAGGGACCCTCCAGTCAGTCACCCACCGGGACGGTGGGACGCTCCTCCAGTCACACACCCACCGGACCGAGGGACCCTCCAGTCACCCACCCACCGGGACGGAGGGACCCTCCTCCAGTCACCCACCCACCGGGACGGAGGGACCCTCCAGTCACCCACCCACCTGGATGGAAGGATCCTGCAGTCAGTCACCCACCGGGACGGAGGGACCCCCCCAGTCACCTGCCCACCGGGACCGAGGGACCCTCCTCCAGTCAGTCACCAACCCACCGGGACGGAGGGACCCTCCTCCAGTCACCCGCCCACGGGGACGGAGGGACCCTCCTCCAATCACCCTCCCACCGGGACGGAGCGACCCTCCTCCAGTCACCCACCCACCGGGACGGAGGGACCCTCCTCCAGTCACCCGCCCACCGGGACAGAGGGACCCTCCTCCAGTCTGTCACCCGCCCACTGGGACGGAGGGACCCTCCTCCAGTCACCCGCCCGCCCACCGGGACGGAGGGACCCTCCTCCAGTCACCCGCCCGCCCCCCGGGACGGAGGGACCCTCCTCCAGTCACCCACCCGCCCACCGGGACCGTCCTCCAGTCACCCACCCGCCCACCGGGACGGAGGGACCCTCCTCCAGTCACCCACCCGCCCACCGGGACGGAGGGACCCTCCTCCAGTCACCCGCCCACTGGGACGGAGGGACCCTCCTCCAGTCACCCGCCCACCGGGACGGAGGGACCCTCCTCCAGTTACCCGCCCACCGGGACGGAGGGACCCTCCTCTAGTCACCCACACACCCACCGGGACGGAGGGAGCCCCTTCCAGTCACCCGCCCATCAGGACTGAGGGACCCTCCTCCAGTCAGTCACCTCCCCACCAGGACTGAGGGACCCTCCTCCAGTCACCAACCCACCGGGACGGAGGGACCCTCCTCCAGTCACCCACCCAGCGGGACGGAGGGACCCTCCTCCAGTCACCCACCCACCGGGACGGAGGGACCCTCCAGTCAGTCACCCACCGGGACGGAGGGACCCTCCTCCAGTCACACACCCACCGGACCGAGGGACCCTCCAGACACCCACCCACCGGGACGGAGGGACCCTCCTCCAGTCACCCACCCACCGGGACGGAGGGACCCTCCAGTCACCCACCCACCTGGACGGAGGGATCCTGCAGTCAGTCTCCCACCGGGACGGAGGGACCCACCAGTCACCTGCACACCGGGACGGAGGGACCCTCCTCCAGTCAGTCACCCACCCACCGGGACGGAGGGACCCTCCTCCAGTCACCCGCCCTCCGGGACGGAGGGACCCTCCTCCAATCACCCTCCCACCGGGACGGAGGGACCCTCCAGTCAGTCAACCACCCACCGGGACGGAGGGACCCTCCTCCACTCAGTCACCCGCCCACCGGCACCGAGGGACCCTCCTCCAGTCACCCGCCCACCAGGACTGAGGGACCCTGCAGTCAGTCACCCACCCACCAGGATGGAGGGACCCTCCTCCAGTCAGTCACCCACCCACCGGGACGGAGGGACCCTCCAGTCAGTCACCCACCGGGACGGAGGGACCCTCCTCCAGTCACACACCCACCGGACGGAGGGACCCTCCAGTCACCCACCCACCGGGATGGAGGGACCCTCCTCCAGTCACCCACCCACCGGGACGGAAGGACCCTCCAGTCACCCACCCACCTGGACGGAGGGATCCTGCAGTCAGTCACCCACCGGGACGGAGGGACCCCCCAGTCACCCGCCCACCGGGACAGAGGGACCAGCCTCCAATCACCCTCCCACCGGGACGGAGCGACCCTCCAGTCAGTCAACCACCCACCGGGACGGAGGGACCCTCCTCCAGTCAGTCACCCGCCCACCGGCACCGAGGGACCCTCCTCTAGTCACCCGCCCACCAGGACTGAGGGACCCTGCAGTCAGTCACCCATCCACCAGGACGGAGGGACCCTCCTCCAGTCAGTCACCCGCCCACCGGGACGGAGGGACCCTCCTCCAGTCACCCGCCCACCGGGACGGAGGGTCTCTCCTCCAGTCAGCCGCCCACCGGGACGGAGGGACTCTCCTCCAGTCACCCACTGCGCCCGCCGGGACGGAGGAACCCTCCTCCAGTCACCCACCCACCCACCGGGTTGGAGGGACCCTCCAGTCACCCGCCCACCGGGACAGAGGGACCCTCCTCCAGTCAGTCACCCGCCCACCGGAACAGAGGGACCCTCCT
This sequence comes from Isurus oxyrinchus, assembly GCA_026770705.1. NCBI lineage: Eukaryota > Metazoa > Chordata > Chondrichthyes > Lamniformes > Lamnidae > Isurus > Isurus oxyrinchus. Next base: position 65,267 of record JANJGN010002407.1, read on the forward strand.
CCAGTCACCCGCCCACCGGGACGGAGGGACCCTCCAGTCAGTCACCCACCCACCGGGACGGAGGGACCCTCCTCCAGTCAGTCACCCACCCACCGGGACGGCGGGACCCTCCAGTCAGTCACCCACTGGGACGGAGGGACCCTCCAGTCAGTCACCCACCGGGATGGAGGGCCCCTCCAGTCACCCGCCCACCGGGACGGAGGGACCCTCCAGTCAGTCACCTGCCCGCCCGCCAGGACGGAGGGACCCTCCTCCAGTCAGTCACCCACCGGGACGTAGGGACCCTCCTCCAGTCACCCACCCACCGGGACGGAGGGACCCTCCTCCAGTCACCCACCCACAGGGACCCTCCTCCAGTCACCCACCCACCGGGACGGAGGAACCCTCCAGTCAGTCACCCAAAGGGACAGAGGGACCCTCCTCCAGTCACCCACCCACCGGGACGGAGGGACCCTCCAGTCAGTCACCCACCCACCGGGACGGAGGGACCCACCTCCAGTTACCCACCCACCGGGACGGAGGGGCACTCCTCCAGTCACCCACCCACCGGGACGGAGGGACCCTCCTCCAGTCACCCACCCACCCACCGGGACGGAGGGACCCTCCTCCAGTCACCCACCCACCCAGCGGGACAGAGGGACCCCCTTCCAGTCACCCGCCCACCAGGACGGAGGGACACTCCTCCAGTCAGTCACCCACCACCAGGACTGAGGGACCCTCCTCCAGTCACCCACCCACCGGGACGGAGGGACCCTCCTCCAGTCACCCACCCAGCGGGACGGAGTGACCCTCCTCCAGACACCCACCCACGGGGACGGAGGGACCCTCCAGTCAGTCACCCAGCGGGACGGTGGGACCCTCCTCCAGTCACACACCCACCGGACCGAGGGACCCTCCAGTCACCCAGCCACCGGGACGGAGGGACCCTCCTCCAGTCACCCACCCACCGGGACGGAGGGACCCTCCAGTCACCCACCCACCTGGTCGGAGGGATCCTGCAGTCAGTCACCCACCGGGACGGAGGGACCCCCAGGTCACCTGCCCACCGGGACGGACGGACCCTCCTCCAGTCAGTCACCAACCCACCGGGACGGAGGGACCCTCCTCCAGTCACCCGCCCACCGGGAAGGAGGGACCCTCCTCCAATCACCCTCCCACCGGGACGGAGCGACCCTCCTCCAGTCACCCACCCACCGGGACGGAGGGACCCTCCTCCAGTCACCCGCCCACCGGGACAGAGTGACCCTCCTCCAGTCTGTCACCCGCCCACTGGGACGGAGGGACCCTCCTCCAGTCACCCGCCCGCCCACCGGGACGGAGCGACCCTCCTCCAGTCACCCGCCCGATCACCGGGACGGAGGGACCCTCCTCCAGTCACCCACCCGCCCACCGGGACGGAGGAACCCTCCAGTCACCCACCCACCGGGACGGAGGGACCCTCCAGTCACCCACCCACCGGGACGGAGAGACCCTCCAGTCAGTCACCCACCGGGACGGAGGGACCCTCCAGTCACCCGCCCACCGGGATGGAGGGACCCTCCTTCAGTCACCCGCCCAACGGGACGGAGGGACCCTCCTCCAGTCACCCGCCCACCAGGACTGAGGGACCCTCCTCCAGCCTCCCGCCCACCAGGACTGAGGGACCCTCCTCCAGTCACCCGCCCACCCACCGGGACGGAGGGACACTCCTCCAGTCACCCACCCACCGGGACGGAAGTCCCTCCTCCAGTCACCCGCCCACCAGGACTGAGGGACCCTCCTCCAGCCACCCGCCCATCAGGACTGAGGGACCCTCCTCCAGCCACCCGCCCACCCACCGGGACGGAGGGACCCTCTTCCAGTCATCCGCCCACCGGGACGGAGGGAGCCTCCTCCAGTCACCCGCCCACCGGGACGGAGGGACGCTCCTCCAGTCACCCGCCCACCAGGACTGAGGGACCCTCCTCCAGTCACCCGCCCAGCAGGACGGAGGAACCCTCCTCCAGTCACCCACCCACCCACCGGGTTGGAGGGACCCTCCAGTCACCCGCCCACCGGGACAGAGGGACCCTCCTCCAGTCAGTCACCCGCCCACCGGGACAGAGGGACCCTCCTCCAGTCACCCGCCCACCGGGACGGAGGGACCCTTCAGTCACCCACCCACTTGGAGGGAGGGATCCTGCAGTCAGTCACCCACCGGGACGGAGGGACCCCCCAGTCACCTGCCCACCGGGACGGAGGGACCCTCCTCCAGTCACCCGCCCACCGGGACAGAGGGACCCTCCTCCAATCACCCTCCCACCGGGACGGAGCGACCCTCCAGTCAGTCAACCACCCACCGGGACGGAGGGACCCTCCTCCAGTTAGTCACCCGCCCACCGGCACCGAGGGACCCTCCTCTAGTCACCCGCCCACCAGGACTGAGGGACCCTGCAGTCAGTCACCCATCCACCAGGACGGAGGGACCCTCCTCCAGTCAGTCACCCGCCCACCAGTACGGAGGGACCCTCCTCCAGTCACCCGCCCACCGGGACGGAGGGACTCTCCTCCAGTCAGCCGCCCACCGAGACGGAGGGACTCTCCTCCAGTCACCCACTGCGCCCGCCGGGACGGAGGAACCCTCCTCCAGTCACCCACCCACCCACCGGATTGGAGGGACCCTCCAGTCAACCGCCCACCGGGACAGAGGGACCCTCCTCCAGTCAGTCACCCGCCCACCGGGACAGAGGGACCCTCCTCCAGTCACCCGGCCACCGGGACGTAGGGACCCTCCTCCAGTCACTCACCCACCGGGACGGAGGGACCCTCGTCCAGTCAGTCATCCACCCACCGGGACGGCGGGACCCTCCAGTCAGTCACCCACTGGGACGGAGGGACCCTCCAGTCAGTCACCCACCGGGACGGAGGGACCCTCCAGTCACCCACCCACCGGGACCGAGGGACCCTCCAGTCAGTCACCTGCCCGCCCGCCAGGACGGAGGGACCCTCCTCCAGTCAGTCACCCACCGGGACGTAGGGACCCTCCTCCAGTCACCCACCCACCGGGACGGAGGGACCCTCCTCCAGTCACCCACCCACAGGGACCCTCCTCCAGTCACCCACCCACCGGGACGGAGGGACCCTCCAGTCAGTCACCCAAAGGGACAGAGGGACCCTCCTCCAGTCACCCGCCCACCGGGACGGCGGGACCCTCCTCCAGTTACCCGCCCACCGGGACGGAGGGACCCTCCTCTAGTCACCCACCCACCCACCGGGACGGAGGGACCCTCCTCCAGTCACCCACCCACCCAGCGGGACAGAGGGACCCCCTTCCAGTCACCCGCCCAGCAGGACTGAGGGACCCTCCTCCAGTCAGTCACCCGCCCGCCAGGACTGAGGGACCCTCCTCCAGTCACCCACCCAGCGGGACGGAGGGACCCTCCTCCAGTCACCCACCCACCGGGACGGAGGGACCCTCCAGTCAGTCAACCACCGGGACGGAGGGACCCTCCTCCAGTCACACACCCACCGGACCGAGGGACCCTCCAGTCACCCACCCACCGGGACGGAGGGACCCTCCTCCAGTCACCCACCCACCGGGACGGAGGGATCCACCAGTCACCTGCCCACCGGGACGGAGGGACCCTCCTCCAGTCAGTCACCCACCCACCGGGACGGAGGAACCCTCCTCCAGTCACCCGCCCTCCGGGACGGAGGGACCATCCTCCAATCACCCTCCCACCGGGACGGAGCGAACCTCCAGTCAGTCAACCACCCACCGGGACGGAGGGACCCTCCTCCACTCAGTCACCCGCCCACCGGCACCGAGGGACCCTCCTCCAGTCACCCGCCCACCAGGACTGAGGGACCCTGCAGTCAGTCACCCACCCACCAGGACGGAGGGACCCTCCTCCAGTCAGTCACCCACCCACCGGGACGGAGGGACCCTCCAGTCAGTCACCCACCGGGACGGAGGGACCCTCCTCCAGTCACACACCCACCGGACGGAGGGACCCTCCAGTCACCCACCCACCGGGATGGAGGGACCCTCCTCCAGTCACCCACCCACCGGGACAGAGGGACCCTCCAGTCACCCACCCACCTGGACGGAGGGATCCTGCAGTCAGTCAGCCACCGGGACGCAGGGACCCCCCAGTCACCTGCCCACCGGGACGGAGGGACCCTCCTCCAGTCACCCGCCCACCGGGACAGAGGGACCCTCCTCCAATCACCCTCCCACCGGGACGGAGCGACCCTCCAGTCAGTCAACCACCCACCGGGACGGAGGGACCCTCCTCCAGTCAGTCACCCCGCCCACCGGCACCGAGGGACCCTCCTCTAGTCACCCGCCCACCAGGACTGAGGGACCCTGCAGTCAGTCACCCATCCACCAGGACGGAGGGACCCTCCTCCAGTCAGTCACCCGCCCACCGGGACGGAGGGACCCTCCTCCAGTCACCCGCCCACCGGGACGGAGGGACTCTCCTCCAGTCAGCCGCCCACCGGGACGGAGGGACTCTCCTCCAGTCACCCACCCACCCACCGGGTTGGAGGGACCCTCCAGTCACCCGCCCACCGGGACAGAGGGACCCTCCTCCAGTCAGTCACCCGCCCACCGGGACAGAGGGACCCTCCTCCAGTCACCCGCCCACCGGGACGGAGGGACCCTCCAGTCAGTCACTCACCCACCGGGACGGAGGGACCCTCCTCCAGTCAGTCACCCACCCACCGGGACGGCGGGACCCTCCAGTCAGTCACCCACTGGGACGGAGGGACCCTCCAGTCAGTCACCCACCAGGACGGAGGGACCCTCCAGTCACCCGCCCACCGGGACGGAGGGACCCTCCAGTCAGTCACCTGCCCGCCCGCCAGGACGGAGGGACCTTGCTCTAGTCAGTCACCCACCGGGACGTAGGGACCCTCCTCCAGTCACCCACCCACCGGGACGGAGGGACCCTCCTCCAGTCACCCACCCACAGGGACGCTCCTCCAGTCACCCACCCACCGGGACGGAGGGACCCTCCAGTCAGTCACCCAAAGGGACAGAGGGACCCTCCTCCAGTCACCCACCCACCGGGACGGAGGGACCCTCCAGTCAGTCACCCACCCACCGGGACGGAGGGACCCACCTCCAGTCACCCACCCACCGGGACGGAGGGACCCTCCTCCAGTCACCCACCCACCGGGACGGAGGGACCCTCCTCCAGTCACCCACCCACCCACCGGGACGGAGGGACCCTCCTCCAGTCACCCACACACCCAGCGGGACAGAGGGACCCCCTTCCAGTCACCCGCCCACCAGGACTGAGGGACCCTCCTCCAGTCACCCACCCACAGTGACGGAGGGACCCTCCTCCAGTCACCCACCCAGCGGGACTGAGGGACCCTCCGCCAGTCACCCACCCACGGGGACGGAGGGACCCTCCAGTCAGTCACCCACCGGGACGGTGGGACGCTCCTCCAGTCACACACCCACCGGACCGAGGGACCCTCCAGTCACCCACCCACCGGGACGGAGGGACCCTCCTCCAGTCACCCACCCACCGGGACGGAGGGACCCTCCAGTCACCCACCCACCTGGATGGAAGGATCCTGCAGTCAGTCACCCACCGGGACGGAGGGACCCCCCCAGTCACCTGCCCACCGGGACCGAGGGACCCTCCTCCAGTCAGTCACCAACCCACCGGGACGGAGGGGACCCTCCTCCAGTCACCCGCCCACGGGGACGGAGGGACCCTCCTCCAATCACCCTCCCACCGGGACGGAGCGACCCTCCTCCAGTCACCCACCCACCGGGACGGAGGGACCCTCCTCCAGTCACCCGCCCACCGGGACAGAGGGACCCTCCTCCAGTCTGTCACCCGCCCACTGGGACGGAGGGACCCTCCTCCAGTCACCCGCCCGCCCACCGGGACGGAGGGACCCTCCTCCAGTCACCCGCCCGCCCCCCGGGACGGAGGGACCCTCCTCCAGTCACCACCCGCCCACCGGGGACCGTCCTCCAGTCACCCACCCGCCCACCGGGACGGAGGGACCCTCCTCCAGTCACCCACCCGCCCACCGGGACGGAGGGACCCTCCTCCAGTCACCCGCCCACTGGGACGGAGGGACCCTCCTCCAGTCACCCGCCCACCGGGACGGAGGGACCCTCCTCCAGTTACCCCGCCCACCGGGACGGAGGGACCCTCCTCTAGTCACCCACACACCCACCGGGACGGAGGGAGCCCCTTCCAGTCACCCGCCCATCAGGACTGAGGGACCCTCCTCCAGTCAGTCACCTCCCACCAGGACTGAGGGACCCTCCTCCAGTCACCAACCCACCGGGACGGAGGGACCCTCCTCCAGTCACCCACCCAGCGGGACGGAGGGACCCTCCTCCAGTCACCCACCCACCGGGACGGAGGGACCCTCCAGTCAGTCACCCACCGGGACGGAGGACCCTCCTCCAGTCACACACCCACCGGACCGAGGGACCCTCCAGACACCCACCCCACCGGGACGGAGGGACCCTCCTCCAGTCACCCACCCACCGGGACGGAGGGACCCTCCAGTCACGCACACCCACCTGGACGGAGGGATCCTGCAGTCAGTCTCCCACCGGGACGGAGGGACCCACCAGTCACCTGCACACCGGGACGGAGGGACCCTCCTCCAGTCAGTCACCCACCCACCGGGACGGAGGGACCCTCCTCCAGTCACCCGCCCTCCGGGACGGAGGGGACCCTCCTCCAATCACCCTCCCACCGGGACGGAGGGGACCCTCCAGTCAGTCAACACCACCCACCGGGACGGAGGGACCCTCCTCCACTCAGTCACCCGCCCACCGGCACCGAGGGACCCTCCTCCAGTCACCCGCCCACCAGGACTGAGGGACCCTGCAGTCAGTCACCCACCCACCAGGATGGAGGGACCCTCCTCCAGTCAGTCACCCACCCACCGGGACGGAGGGACCCTCCAGTCAGTCACCCACCGGGACGGAGGGGACCCTCCTCCAGTCACACACCCACCGGACGGAGGGACCCTCCAGTCACCCACCCACCGGGATGGAGGGACCCTCC
>JANJGN010002408.1:0-2500 GCA_026770705.1 Isurus oxyrinchus
GACTTGGGCCCCGGAGCATCGTCAGAGAAAGGTCTTCTATACACCACATTTCCCGCGCCCGCCAGGCGAGCGGGGATTCGGCGCTGGGCTGTTCCCTTTTCACTCGCAGTTACTAGGGGAATCCTTGTTAGTTTCTTTTCCTCCGCTTAGTAATATGCTTAAATTCAGCGGGTTGTCACGTCTGATCTGAGGTCGTAGCCGAATAGGCAGAACAGCCGGCCGTTACCTCCTCGGAGCCACGCGCGGAGCAAGTCTGCTGCCGGCGATCAGGGAAGCAAACGGGCTCGGCATAATGCTCTTCCAGAGCCCACCGATGGCAGTGCCAGACATGGAAAGGGAGCACAACACACAGTCGGGGTTTTCAAGTGCAAGGCTTTACTCGTGAGCGAGAGAGTGAAATAAAAAACAAAGAGGTGCGAGACAGGTGGAATGGCCAGACCTGCTTGTCGACAGAGCTGAGACCCCCCACGGGGGATTGAGTGGCGGAACGGGCGTGTGCTATGCGGCAGAAGGCAGCACAGGCTTGGTGCAAGGCAGCAACCGCACCCGGGTCGGGTGTCGTGAGGAGTGCAGGTCGCAGGAGGGCCGAGACTACGTGCCAGGCGACTGACTAAGGCAGGTGCTCGCCAGACAGTTAGGGCACAGCTGGACGTGAACACCGAGGAACTGGGAGGCTGGAGCCGAAGACGTGTCGACGGAGAATGAACTCCAGTGCGACACGAATCAGCGGCGCGAGCCGACTACCACCCCCAGAGGCACTCACGAACAACATGCCAAAACCACCAAAGGCAACACACCGCCCGGGCCAGCAACACAGGCAAGCGAGACCAGCCCCAGCGTCAAGCTCACCATCACCACATACGGTACAGCCCGCACCTGAAGCTGGGTCTACCAGCACTACAGGCACCTATCGCTCGAACCACAACAATGGAAAGCACCACAAACCTCTCTCCGTGTGCCTCTCTCTGTGTGTGTCCTCTCTCTCTCTCTCTTCACTTTCGGCCGATGCACCCAATGTGCCCAACTGTGCTGCATCTTTCCAACGACACCGACAGAGGGTCAACCCTGGCCCCGAGCCTGGAGGAGCAAGCAGCCCCGGCATCAAAGCAGTCAAATACGCAATTAAACCCGATGACAGCCGTGCCGGGAACAAAAGGCGGCTGGGCCACTAACGGTTCCACGTGCCGTGCGTTCGCCCTGAGGCCGAGACCGAGGCCGCGGAGACCGAAAGGTCAAACTCTCCAAGGCGGAGAACTCTGGGTCTGCATTTAGGGGGACAAAGAGGGACTGGCCCTCTGCGACACCCCAGCCGCGCTCTCGCCTGGCAGGCGAGTGCGATTGATCGTCAAGCGACCCTCAGACAGGCGTAGCCCCCGGGAGGAACCCGGGGCCGCAAAGTGCGTTCAAAGTGTCGATGATCAATGTGTCCTGCAATTCACATTAATTCTCGCAGCTAGCTGCGTTCTTCATCGACGCACGAGCCGAGTGATCCACCGCTAAGAGTTGTACAGAGGTTTCGGTCGGATCCTCCCGCGAGGAAGCCGTGCAAGGACCGCACCCCACGCTCCCCCGACATCTGCCGGGAAGCCCCATCCGAAGGCGCGGCCCCCGGCGTGCCCAGGCACGCCTTGAAAAGTGGTGATCGGGTTTCACAAGCGGGCATCGAGCCCCTTCAGGGCGCTCGCGAGGCGTGCGTGGCGGCCAAGGAGGAGAACGCCGGAGCAGGAGCCATGCCGTCACGCACCGCGGCCATCAGAGGGCAGGACCCTGAGGGCCTCCACTTGCCTAGAAGCCGAGGAGAGAGCCAGATAGAAGGAAGCCAGCAGCGCACTGAGTAGGGTACAATCTTCGCAGTGCAGCCCCTGTCCAACACCAACGCACCAGCACCCGCCGGCAGGGTGGCGGAAGGCGTAGCGGGCGCAAAGCGGGAAGACAGGTACATTCTCTCGCACGCTGAAGGCGACCGACCCGCCACTCAATCTCGCTTCCGACAAAGCAGACACGCGATATCTTTAAACCGGCAGCCCCCAAGTCGACCAGCCCACGGGAGCCGGAGGGGGGGCGTGTAGGTACCCTTTTCACATGAAGGGAGGGTGCTTAGAAGACGACCAAAGTGACACCGCGGTGGGAAAGAGCCGGGCCTGCACCTCCGTCTCAGTCCCCTGCAGAGCTCACAGTGGCCGCTCGCCGAGGTCACGGCGACGTGACGCCTGCCCACACCCAAGCCCGCAGAAGCTCCCTTCAATTCGACTGCGGTTGTAGTGAGGGCCAGACGCTGGCTTGGTCGCGCAGCAATGCCCCCACGCCAGCTGGAGACACGAGCAGTAGGAAGAAGGTCTCTCTCTCGCTCGCTCCCTCTCTCTCTGTAGTGGACTTGCCACCCCACCCGGCGGCGGCGGCAGCGTCAGCACGGTGCACCCATAAGTCGAGGCAGAAGCCGAGAGAAAGGGGCAGGCGCGCGAGACACGAACAGCTACGCCTTGCGGAAGGAGAGGGCAGT